>JADBJO010023612.1:42823-54130 GCA_016801955.1 Conus betulinus
CCATTTGAGGCGTTAAAAGTCATTCTTGATCTTGGCATCAATAGGTGATAGACGATCCATAATTTCATGGTGTTTTAAAAATTAAGGGAGGGAAAACAAAATCCAAAGGCTTCTATAGCAGCCAGCAAAGCCTGGAAAGAAAGCAAGGGGAAAAGCGTCATAAGGAAATAAGTTGCCAATAAACAAATAAACGAACAAAGAAATAACAAATATAAAAGGAAATCTTTGAGCTTGAGAAACCCAAATGGACACAAGGGAGGTAAACATTTTGCAACAGTCAAGTCCGTGCTGATAGCTTTTAAGAAACGTGCAATGTCACCTTAGATGCTCTTCCACTGGCAGACCAAATAATCATAGGAATAAATATAATCATAGTCATAATAATAACGAATGAAAAAAAAAAAACGGTCGTTTTCACAATCCTCAGATGGTTCTTAATCCCATATTTAAACCTGTAGTAGAAGGTATTTTTTCTTCTGCTAGTAGCATGGCTACTGGAGAGGATACATGTGGCAATGGCTACTTTTTAGGAAGTTTTTTTTTTTTTGTACGCTTATGCCTCATCAGTTGTCATGTTCATATTTCCCATCCCGTGGCCATAGTGGAAAACGGCGATTCTCACTAAAATCATGTCAGTCATCACCAAAGCACTTCAACGGTTCTCTGCGCAGTCTCAAAACGGAGTGACTGAAGGTGGAAAATGAAGCAAAATTTAGAAAGAGATGGGGATAGTTACCGCCATGGGACACAGACAAAGTGAAACAGAGTACAGGACAAGGCACGTGTCTTGTCTTATACTGTCTGTTTGTCTGTGTCCTTGGCAGTAACCAAACACCCCCCCCCCCCCCCCCCCCCCCCCCCCCCTCCTTTTCTAAATTTTGGTTCAC
The DNA here is from genome assembly GCA_016801955.1 of Conus betulinus. Taxonomy (NCBI): domain Eukaryota; kingdom Metazoa; phylum Mollusca; class Gastropoda; order Neogastropoda; family Conidae; genus Conus; species Conus betulinus. The sequence goes on from JADBJO010023612.1 coordinate 43,711, forward strand.
TACTCGTTATCATTCCACTGAATCATCTGAAACGAAAATGGTATAAATCAAAATGAGCGTGTGTATGACAATGCATATGTGGCGTGTGTGTGTGTGCGTGTGTGTGTGTGTGTGTGTGTGTGTGTGTGTGTGTGTGTGTGTGTGTGTGTGTGTGTGTGCACACTATATGTGTGGTGTTGTGGTGTACGCACGCACGCACCCGCGAGTGTGTGTGTGTGTGTGCGTGCGTGTGCGCGCTTGCACTTGAGCGCTTGTGTGTGTGTGTGTATGTGTGTGTGTGTGTGTGTGTGTGTGTGTGTGTGTGTGTGTGTGTGTGTGTGTGTGTGTGTGCGCGCGCGCGCGCGCGCGCGCGCGCGCTCGTGTGTTTGTGTTAGTGCGTGCATGCGTGTGTGAAGAACAAGAACATATTTTATTGCCATATGAAAACCAGAGGTTTTGTGGGGCACAGATGATCAAGTTCAGACATTCAACTAAACTAAACTAATCCCAGCGTTGTCACATCTTGCAACATAACATTAGTAGCAGAAAGAAAAAGCACAGTGTGTATCAGAGTCTGATTAAATTTTCTGTCTCCGAAAGAAAAAACACAACAGGATATACTGGGCAAGTACAGGTTGGAAGCAGTCCAATAACATGAGCTCCGAGGGTTTTGTCATGTTAGTCTGTGTTGGAAAATCAGTTTTTGTGATCCTTTCATTAGGTCATAACGTTGTTGGTCAAATAATTTGCAGTCATCGAGAAAATGTAGTTCGTCTCAACGACATGGCATGTTGTGCATAATCTGTTTTCTCTGTCAGTGTTGGAGTTCATTGGCACTTATTCGTAATCTAGTTAGTGCTCGTCTGCAATCTGTGTCAGTGTGTTGCTCCAAATAAGCTGCCTGTTTGTATTCGGTATAACTGTGGCATAAAATTTGAGCTTGGATGTGCTTTCGTTCTTTTGTTTCTTCCAGAACTCAATATAAAACGTTTCCAGCTTCGCATTGATTACAAACTTCAGGCGAGTCACACACTAATGTACCTTGATTTCCCAGACATGCTGTAATCCTATCGTTGACAAGGTTGTCGTATAAAACTTCGGCCATTTGCTTTTTTCGGTGCCCTGAGAGATCATTGACTGATAAATCTGTTGTTGATAATAAGAGTCTTGGTCTGACTCTAATATGTGTATCCAGAATGCGATAGTCTGGGTTATCACTTAAAAGTAATCGGGAATCTCCCCAGTTCGCCCCAAACCGGTAATGTCATTGCTTTTCTGTGAACTCTTAATAATTGCCTGCAGAATTTAATGTGTGTGCGGTTTCATGTGGGAATTTGTTTGCAAGACAGGTTTTGAACAAATGCTGCATTTTCTTTTCTTGACATATTTCATCTTTGTATTGGTAAGAGGATGGGAACCACACCTCCGACCCATATGTGAAGATGGGAGAGACTAACGAGTCGAATAGGGTTGTAACTGTTCTCATACATTTTGACTATAAAACGTTCTCTTCAAGGTATGTGCGGCTTTATTCCCCTGTCTTGCTAAGTGTTCTTGGGCTTCTGTAAAATGTACGTTTTTATGGAAAATGACTCCAAGATATTTATATTGATCTACTGTTTCAATTATGTTTTCACCGCAATTGAAGAATAGTGGTGCCTTTGGATCTGATTTGGTGAATACAACGACCTTTGTTTTCTCTGTGTTGATTTTCATTCCCCAGTCTAAACAGTAGTTGTTTAACTGGTTTAAGTCCATGTGTGTGTGTGTGTGTGCGCTTGTGTCTGTGTGTATGTGTACGTGCGTGCGTGCGTGCGTACGTGTGTGTGTGTGTGTGTGTGTGTGTGTGTGTGTGTGTGTGTGTGTGTGTGTGTGTATGTGTGTGTGCATACGCGTATGCGTGCGTGCTTCTATGCGTCAGTGTGCGTGTGTGCGTGTGTGTGTGTGTGTGTGAGTGTTTTGTGCTGTGGTGTGTGTGTATGTGCGTGTGTGCGTGTGTGTGTGCATACGCGTATGCGTGCGTGCGTGCGTTTGCGTGCGTGCGTGCGTGGTGTGGTGTGGTGTGTGTGTGTGTGTGATATGTGCATGTGATATGTGCATGTGAGTGTGCGTGTGTGTGTGTGTGTGTGTGTGTGTGTGTGTGTGTGTGTGTGTGTGTGTGTGTGTGTGTGTGCATACGCGCATGCGTGCGTGCTTCTATGCGTCAGTGTGCGTGTGTGTGTGTGAGTGTTTTGTGCTGTGGTGTGTGTGTATGTGCGTGTGTGCGTGCGTGCGTGCGTGCGTGCGTGCGAGCGTGCGTGCGTTTGCGTGCGTGCGTGCGTGGTGTGTGTGTGTGTGTGGTGTACTGTGATATGTGTGCATGTGAGTGTGCATGCGTGTGTGTGTGTGTGTGTGTGTGTGTGTGTGTGTGTGTGTGTGTGTGTGTGTGTGTGTGTGTGTGTGTGTTTTGTGTGGTGTTTGTTTGTGTGTGTGTGTGTGTGTGTGTGTGTGTGTGTGTGTGTGTGTGAGAGAGAGAGAGAGAGAGAGAGAGAGAGAGAGAGAGAGAGAGAGAGAGAGAGAGAGAGAGAGAGAGAGAGAGACACGCAAAAGTGTTAGAGATGTTCCAGAAGACACATTTATTTTTTTTCCCTCTCCTCCTTAGATTTGCTACACGCGGTGTTTTGGTTGCTAAGTCTGCTCTCTTTAAAGAGATGACCACATGAGGGAGAGTCCGTGATGCCCAGGATGCCAGAACTGTCACTGGACCATTCAGAAACAGCAATTTCACGACACTACAGAGTCAAACCAAACGGTTACCTAGAACAATGCACTGTTCCAGACCCCGGACAATCCAAATTAATTTGAATTGGAAGTGATGTTATCTGTACGATTTTTTTAAAAATTCCTTACCAAGAAGAACATCTGATACTTGCTTTGCGTTGAAGGATTTTCTCTTAATGGATTGCAGGATGTTTCTGGAATTCGTTACTGATTATTGAGAAAAGGGACTCTAGGTTCTGGACTTGATCTACGACACGGACCTGTTTGAAAAGAGATTGGAATCTGCCTCACTCCACTGATAAGTAGAAGTGTGGACTGAATGAATATTCAAAGAATCTGTTTGATAGTTCAGTTTGAGGTATTCTGAATAGAATGCAGGGAGTAATTGTACATGAAGCTGGAGTCATCAGTTAAAGTTTCAGGTTCTCAATGGAACTGATATTCATTCCTCACCACTCGTCCGTCGTGAAACTGTTAAAGCCACTCTTCAATATGTGGAGACAACTCTGCTGGACTGACCCAGGGGAGTCCTTCAAACTTTTTTTTTTTTTTTTTTTTTTTTTTTTTTTGCGGTGGTCAAAATGAGAAGGGGTGTTTAAATATCACCTCGATTTTGGTAACGACCACTGTCTATCTTCCTGTTCGTGTTTTTCCATATGAGATTGCCTCCCCTGATGATAGTGTTTAACGGGAGATAACGCAGATGGTGATGTGACAACGATCAAATGCAAACAAAGTGACACTGGACACACAGAAAAGACAAAAAAAAAAAAAAAAAAAAATTTTCAGGAGAGCACCGCTCGCTGCTGACAAGACAAAGATTTAGATGGAGAGAACAGGTGTAGGGGAGGGGGGCGGAGGGGAGGAAGGAGACGGGAGTGAGGGGAAGAGGAGGGAGACAGGGGTAGGGTGATGGGGGAGGCGTAGAAGAGGGGAGGATATGATGCATCTGGGGTCTTTAAAACCTGAATGTGTACAATAAAACATGAATACATGCCATAACGTTTTACTCGCCAAATGAAACTAGGCGATTAACACTAAGTAAGTGCATGTTTCATATGCTATCCACTCCACAGGCACATACATAGAAAAGGCTCACAGAACAAGAAAGCAATGCCTTCCCCTCTCTCCCAAGCTGTGTGTGCTTTATATAGTTAAATAATCTTCACTCTCCACAGATTTTGAATGTGTGAAGTATCACAAGAAAGGTGACAGTGAAAGAGAAGAGACACACACACACACACACACACACACACACACACACACACACACACACACACACACACACACAGTAGACGCCTGTAGTATACAGGGTCGATCTTTACAGTACGCTACCACCATTCCACAGGGCATGCAGTAGGAATTCCAAAGGTCGAAGTCCATGAATGCACAGCAAGTTTCTCACGGAGGTCTCTTTATCTCTCCTCATTAGCTGATCATTATCAGCTGTCCGACGTCTCACCTGAGACCACAGACCCTATCACTGTGTTTGTTTACTTTACCGTTGTTGACCAACGTCCAGGCTCCATTACAGAACAAAGACCCCAGCTGACGTCAAATACTAAGGTTATGTTTTGAGGTCTTGAATGGAGAATGCTGTGGCTGTGGTATTGTGCTCACCAGTGGATGGGGGACCGTTTTTTTTTCTACATTGTATCCGAACACAAATGGCACAAGTGTCTTTAATACACTTGTCTTTTGTTTCCTCAGCATTAGGAGAAACATCCATACTTGATATAAAGGAATGATAACAATTATGTAGACAATGGGGAATCAAAGAAATCTGTAGGCCTGAATATTTATGATAAAACTACGAATAATAATGATAATCATAATGATTACAATAACAAAAAAAAAACATGAGAACAAAGATGGAAAAGATGGCAAAACGAAATCTACCAACGCATCACAGTTTAGAAAATACAAAAGGAATAAAATTGTTATAAAGTATGGACAGTGAAAGTAGCACAAGTACAACAACAACACACAAAACCAAGAAGAGAACAACACAATACAACAACAATTACAACAGTGTCTTTAACTTAAGAATGAGCACTAGGGATGCTTGTAATTCATCATTATTTGGCTACTGAGTGACGCTTGTGAAAAAAAAGCCACCGGTGGTTATTCTATTTTTCGCCTAAAACATGTGTCTCTCTCTCTCTCTCTCTCTCTCTCTCTCTCTCTCTCTCTCTCTCTCTCTCTCTCTCTCTCTCTCTCTCTGCTCCTTACCACCCTCCCCCCTGCCCACAGACACATACACATTATGTGGTCATTTCTTGCAGTGCAAACAGAGTGCCATCATGACACAAGTCCAAAGGTTGAAGACAATGGACACTTAGCAAGTCTCCTCTATCTCTGCTGATTTTCTGATTGTTATCAGATGTCACACATATCACCTGTTATCACTGATTGTTTTTTACTTTAAAATTCTTGACCAATCACGACGCTCCATTACAATGTACAACTTTCAGCCTCCCTGAGACAGACCACAGTTTTGCTTGGAAGCTTGGAGGAGACGCGCGTGTGTGTGTGATTCTATTTGCAGTTTGTTTTCATAATTCAGTGGACAACAAGAACTCAGACCATGGAGTAGTGTTTTTTTTAATACGTCTCTTTTATTGTACACTTTTACCATTTTGTAATATTTCTGTAATGTGCTACAAACTTTCTTAGTTTGAAATACTGAAAATATGCGGCCACAATTATTGTTCAGAAAAGCGGGGTTTAAAAAAAACCCGGAGAACTTAGGGTACAGTGATTAGTACTGATGGGGTACAGCAGTTGTGTCTCCATGATTAACACTTTCTTGTTGTCCCTGCTACTCCTAATGTGCAGGTGAGGAGAGTTAGCTGAGGAGGGGGGAGGAGGGAGACAGAGGGAAAGGGGGAGGGGCGCAGAAGAGGAGAAATTACGATGCTTCTGGGTTCCTACAGAACTGAATGTTTACAATAAATAGTACATAATTACGGTAATGTTTGATCTTTAAATGAATTTGGGACAATAGTGAACAAAGCAAATGCTGCTTATGTTACCAAATCAGTTCATACATGTGAAATTCACACACACACACACACACACACACACACACACACACACACACGCACACACACGCACGCACACTCACACGCACACACACACACACACACACACACACACACACACACACACACACACACACACACACACACACACACACACACGCACACACACACGCACACACACACACACACACACACACACACAGAGAGAGAGACAGAGAGAGAGAGAGAGAGAGAGAGAGACAGAGAGACAGAGTAGAGAGAGAGAGTAGATGCTTTATACTCAGTCGTTCCTCGCAGTATACTGAGAGAATCTCACCCTTCCATAGTGCATGCAGTACGAATTCAAAGGTTGATGTCAGTGACTGCACAGCAAGTTTCTCACGGAGGTCTCTACTATCTCTCCTCATTAGCTGATCATTATCAGCTGTAAGAGGTCTCACCTGAGACAACAGACCCTATCACTGTGTTTTTTTACTTTACCACTGTTGACACGCGCCCAGGCTGCATTACAGAACAAAGACCCCATCTGACGTCGGACACTCCGGTTTTTGTTTTGAGGTCGAACAGTCACTTATCTCTTGGATGGTGATACAAACTGTAGCATGGTTGAAGAACGAAACCTATGGATTGGAACTGAAGAGAATAGGAAAGAGTTGGATAGGAAAAGATAAAGATCAAAAAATGATAACGATTTTGAAGAGAAAAAAAATGATGGTACAATAATCATAAGAGAATCATAATAATAATCCCTAAATTAAGACATAAAGATTTCCTTTCTTATGTTCGTTCCTTTGATATCATTTGTTTTGCTGAAACCTTTATAGAAACATTTCAATCAGATTTATCTGTTGATTACCTGATTTTTTTTTTATAAACCTGTTATGTTTTCTAGACATGGTCATTTATCTGGTGGAGCTGCGTGCCTTATAAAGAGAGTGTATGCCCCATTTGTTCGTTCTGTTAACGTAGATTACAATCATATTACTGTTTTTCTTATAGACAGAGCTGTATTAGGCACCATGAAGGATATATTATATATGTGTGTATATGTTCCGCTTGAACAGTCACCGTGTTATTCTTTTGTGGATGTAAACAATGGCATTGGTCTTTTGGAAGAATGCTTGTCAGATTGTTCAGCTGCATTTCATGGTGTTTACTTAGTGTTGTCTGGATATTTCAACAGTCAAACTGCCGATATAAACTTGAATGATTCATGCAGTGAAAATGTTATTAAGTCATTGAAAATAAGTAGTTGGATCAACACACAAATAGGAAATCTCAAGACAAAGTGTTGGATAGCTATGGTAAACTTATGTTGAATTTATGTACTACATTTGATTTACGTATTCGGATTGGTGAATGCAGAGAGAGAGAGAGAGAGAGAGAGAGAGAGAGAGAGAGAGAGAGAGAGAGAGAGAGGAGAGAGAGAGAGAGAGAGAGAGAGAGAGAGAGAGAGAGAGAGAGAGAGAGAGAGAGAATGGAAGATGGCAGGAGGACCATGTTGAGAATGGTGGGATAGAACCTTGTTAGAACAGCAATGTACGCACACGTCATATTGTACCGACTATATATAGTAACGAATGATGGTATAATGCAAACAAACAACCAAGATGTGCTACACAGGCTGAAGACAACAAATACAAACTTGTTCGAATAGACTGGACAGAAATAGCACAGGATATGGGCAGGATAGTAATGGTCCACACGTGAAACATTTGGCAGACAAAAATATGCAGTATTTAACTTTGATTGGTCACAATCAAATTTGAAATGAAATTTTCTTCTTTTATTAATTGAAAGTACTAGCCAATAACAACCTATTATGACTTTTAAAACTGGTGCGTATAGTATATCATAAACAGGACAGTATTTTGTTTTATTCCAATACAGAATGAAGGCACATAACTCTAAATCAGCACTATTTAAACTCTCCAGTATATTGGAATCACTGTCACGGAAGAAACGCGGCAACACCTCCATAGCGACAGCAAGACTTCCTTTTATCATTTATTGTAAACATCTCGTCTCCTCGCTGAAAATTTAAAGGTCTGAGGGGTGAAAGAGAGGTTAAAAGAACAGACCCAATGTGAAAAAGAAGGAGGAAATCAAATCAGGTCCAGAGACAGGAGTCACAGATAGGACTAACTAAATATGACTACCGACTAAGACTTACAAAACTGTTAACAAACACACATATCTTCGCAATATTAAAAAGTTCACCCATTACCATTTAAGGCGTAGATGACTTTAAAGGGGAAGAAAGCGATTGAAACAACAAACAAGAATAAAGAAATTGATTACAAAGAAGAAGAAAATAATCAGCACACACAGATATAAAATACGCGATCCTCAGAGAGAGAGAGAGAGAGAGAGAGAGAGAGAGAGAGAGAGAGAGAGAGAGAGAGAGAGAGAGAGAGAGAGAGACAGAGAGACAGACAGACAGACAGAGACAGAGAGAGACAGAGAGAGAGTTACATTCCTTTCGTAAAAATAGGAACATTTTTTTTTTTACATTTACATGATGTGGTTACAAGGCAAGACGAGAATGAACAATACTACAATCAGTTATCAGTAAGCGACAATGAATTCCTAGCATCTATAATCATAAAACTTATTTATCATGATTTGTGTATGTGTGCGTGTCCGTGTGGGTCTGCATGTGCGCGCGCGCGCGCGTGCGTGTGAGTGAGTGAGTGAGTGAGAGAGAGAGAGAGAGAGAGAGAGAGAGAGAGAGAGAGAGAGAGAGAGAGAAAGAAAAAGAAAGAAAGAGAGAGATGCCATCATAATCTTCATCCCCCTCCACATCCATTTTTCTTCTTGAAACGTTTTTATACACTCACCGACTATAATCATTAATTAAGTGGCAATCCATAGATACGCAGCTGGATATACAAAGAGAGAGAGAGAGAGAGAGAGAGAGAGAGAGAGAGAGAGAGAGAGAGAGAGAGAGAGAGAGAGAGAGAGAGAGAGATTATAATTCCATTTTTCTATCCAAAAATATCACATGCTAAACATTACTATGAAATTTGAATAAAGAGCAATACATCAATATAATCAACAGTAATCAGGACACACATTTATCACCATGTAGTTACAGTGCTCCAGAAATCAAAAAGCATTTAGAGAGGACAGCATTAGGAGAGAGAGAGAGAGAGAGAGAGAGAGAGAGAGAGAGAGAGAGAGAGAGAGAGAGAGAGAGACAGACAGGTAGATAGACAGACAGACAGACGGACAGACAGGTAGATAGAGACGACGGTGAGAGAGACAGACGGTGAGAGAGACAGACGGTGACAGGGACAGACAGACAGACAGACAGATCCATTGAGTTTTTGTCCCCTTAGAAGGGAGTCATTATGTGACTGTCCAGTCCCAGTTTTCTCTCTCTCTCTCTCTCTCTCTCTCTCTCTCTCTCTCTCTCTCTCTCTCTCTCTCTCTCTCTCCTGCACGTGCTCCCTCTCTTCCTTGCCTCCCTTCCCCTCCCCCCCCCCTTCACAAACACATACACAGGCAGAGGTCGTTTTTTTACAGGACAAGCAGTGCTGTCATGTCACCAGTCCAAAGGTCGAAGACAGTGGATACATAGCAAGGATATCTCCGAGGTCCTCTCTATCTCTCGTCATTTTCTGATTGTTATCAGATGTCACATGTCTCACCTGTTATCACTGTGTTTGTTTATTGTACATTTGCTGACCAATCACAAGGCTTCATTCCAATGTAGAACGTTCAGCGTCCCTGAGACAAACCTCAGTTTTGTTTTGAAGCTTGGAGCGGGCTGAGACAAACCACAGTTTTGTTTTGAAGCTTTGAGCGTGTGTGTGATACAGTTTGCATTTTCGTTTGAAAATTCAGTGGATACATTGAACACAGAACATGGAGTAAGTGTTTTAATACTTCTTTCTTACTGTGCATCCTTAGCATAAGAACTAAGGAGCAGGCTGCTTGATAATATATTTGTAATAGACTACAACCGTTGATAAAAATGGAACACTGAAAATGTGCGGCAGCAATAAATGTTGGGGGAAAAAAACAGAAAAAAAACCGGAGAACTTTGAGAACAGCAAGCAGTGTTGATAGGGTTCAGCAGATCTTTTTCCATGATTTATATTTTCTTGTTCAAAAATCTGTTCCTTATAATTGTAGGTGATAAGGGTTCGTTGATGTCTTATTCTTCACCATTGATCTATTCACCTGTTACTGTGCACAAAAATCCACAGGGAGTTTTTATTCTGCTCACATTAACGACTGTTTTGAAGTGTAAAGATAAACTATAGTATGTGGAATTATAAATTATTCAATGATAACGATAATTCATAAAATCAGAGAAGAGAAATGCAATTCGTCAATGCACACGTAAGTGATCTTGAACAGTTTTTTTCCCCTACAGTGTGGTTAACAGCCACAAAAAACAGCAGCAGTAACAGCATCAAAAACAACGACAGCAACAAAAACAATAACAACAACAATTTAGAATTGCTAGCATATTTCAAAATCATGGTGGATAAGCAAGAAGATAAGATAAAAAAAAAAAGCCACATTGAAAAGACGGTAAATGCAAGAAATCAAACTGAATACATTTAAAAGAGTGAAATCGTCACAGAGACCTACCGAGAAACCCTACATAAACACTCAAAATGTAC
>JADBJO010023613.1:0-2500 GCA_016801955.1 Conus betulinus
TCTTCCAGCACTCTGAGCCATATAGGAGGACGCTGAGGACATTGCTTTTGAAGAGTGGAATCTTCGTTTGGATGCTGAGGACAGTGGATCTCCAGATGGGCCTGAGCATTGCGAAGGCGTGGTTGGCTTTGCTGATTCTGGCGTTGATCTCCTGGTTGCAGTCGCCGTCTGTGGTCATCTTGCTGCCCAGGTATACAAATTCCTGAACATCCTTAAGTGGTTTGCCGTTAGCGGTGATGGGGTTGTTGTTGTGGCATTTTTTCTCATGACCTGCGTCTTCCTCTCGTTGACCTTCAGCCCAATGGTGCTGGCTGTCTTGCTAATCAATCATTACCTAATCAAAATAATTCATCTGATAAGCTTCAGAAGGTCTGCAGACCACACAATACAAATCAATACGTTTTCGAGTATTTATCGAAAAACACAACTGGGTTATTCTCTGTCTACCTGTGTGTGTGTGTGTGTGTGTGTGTGTGTGTGTGTGTGTGTGTGTGTGTGTGTGTGTGTGTGTGTGTGTGTGCACGTTAGAGAGAGAGAGAGAGAGAGCGAGAGAGAGAGAGAGAGAGAGAGAGAGAGAGACAGACAGACAGACAGACAGACAGACAGACAGACAGACAGAGCTGATCATGTTCTTTTTATTTTCAAGGAGAGGAAATCGGAATGAAATCCAGTTTTTTTAAAAAAATTTTTACTTATATATATATATATATTATATATATATATATATATATATATATATATATATATATATATATATATATATTTGTGATTGATCGTTTGTCTTCTTTTTTGCCCCGAGTACAAGGAATTATAGAAGAAAAAAGAGACAGCTGGAGGGTGATGTAGGAGAGAGAGAGAGAGAGAGAGAGAGAGAGAGAGAGAGAGAGACAGACTGACAGACAGACAGAGAGGCATATGAGTAGACAGACAGAGAGGCAGAAAGGTGGATTCGTATCCAAAACAATTGACGGCCTGTCTTGAATTCAGTGTTCTGTAGTCTACATGCTCTTGATCCATTAGATCTCTCCAGCTTTCAAAGGCAAAAAATACGGCAATAATAATGTGACCCCTAGCTGACATTTCTTTTCGTCATTGTTCTCATTTCCATTTTTGCCTCTGACAGAAAGAAAATGATGTATAAAAAATGACCGGGACACGTTTGAGAAGAAAAATGCAAAGAAGTAAAGCAAAAGAAAAAAAAAAAAAAAAAGAAAAGACAGAAGAATAGAACAGAAAAACGGATTACGCAACGAAACGAAAAAATATCACGAAAAAAAAGAGAGAGAGAGAAAAAAAAAAAAGAAAAAAAAAAAAAAAAAAAAAAAAAAAAAAAAAAAAAAAAAAAAAGAAAAAAAAAAGAAAAGACAAGCTGATAAAGTGAATGTATAATAGATGGGGCCAGTCCCGGGAGTGAGAAGAAAAAAAAAATGGAGGAAAAGTCATCTTTCTGCAAATATTTTCTCTGTGATGTTTCCTTTATTGTTTTGTTGCGCGTTGCGCATGTAAACGTGCTCGGCAAAGAATTTGGGTAGATCAGTGTGCGTGCGTGCTTGCGTGCGTACATGCGTGCGTGCGTGCGGGTACGCGCGCGCACGCGTGTGAAATTTAATTTTCCTCCTCTATATTTTTCTCCTTCCGGCTTGTCCATTAACATACGTTCTAGGTGGTTCCAAGCAGACTGGTTGAAATGAATGTTGTGGGACTGTTTTGGAAAGATCAGCGAGCAATAAATATAGTCACGGGTGAGTTCTGTAAGGAGGTGGTTCATATAGTCATAGATTATGAACAACCCTTTGAAATAATGAGATGTTTATTTTGTATGTGTGTGTGTGTGTGTGTGTGTGTGTGTGTGTGTGTGGTGGTGAGAGAGGGAGAGAGAGCGCGGAAATGGGAGAGTGGGGGAACGGGCATGGTTTTGGGATTGGTTTTAATCGAAGCACATGCATGTGACCCCGCAAAACTAATCTACATGGCACAGTCACAATCCAAGATTACGGCAGAGGTCAGGTTACAACAATACCGCTTGAATAGACAAAAAATTTGCCCTGCTGTTGTGTCAATCACCCCCCAACCCCCCCCCCCCCCCCCCCCCCCCCCCCCCCCCCCACACACACACACACACACACCCGATTTTGTCCTTGGTAAATGTCTGTCTGTTTTCCGTTTCCAATTGTCTTGAATGTTATTTGTCTTGTCTGAAAAAGACCAAATAGGTCGAAACGCGTTGTGTTTGTTTCGTAATTTGTTGGTCTTTCGTTTGGCAGTGCAGTAATTCTATATTTGCTCTTATTTCACGTTCTCCCTGCAATCACCCTAGTTTTAAAAACTCCTTCATAATATGTCTGCTGAGGGTCTCCTAACATGCCTCAAAAAAAAAAAAAAAAAAAAAAAAAAAAAATAAAGGAGAAAAGGCATGAAATGTGGGAAGCAAAAAGAGAGAGAGAAATAATGTTGCTTATAGCTAAGCTGACCGCAAAGGGCCATATATCAGGGCTGTCAC
>JADBJO010023613.1:17500-22500 GCA_016801955.1 Conus betulinus
GCACACTTTGTTCGCGTGATCATTTTCCAAAGCTTATTATTTTATTATTTTCCATGATTTCTTCTGTCGTGTAAAATAACAACTTTGTGACAAATTTGATGACATTTTCATTCATTTGCGCACTGATGATGCAGTGTGGATCAGACTGTCCTCTGTGTGTGTGTGTGTGTGTGTGTGTGTGTGTGTGTGTGTGTGTGTGTGTGTGTGTGAGTGAGTGAGCAGAATGACTGTAACACAACTGGACAGATCCATTTCGAATATGATAGAGATGTCGGTAGGGTCAGTGTCTAAACGTGGTGAAGGGTTTAGGCCTGCTGGCGGTGCAAAACATAGGAAATGCCGAATGAAAAACTGTACGCAAACGAATAAATATTGAGTCCTAGAAAAGGATGCCATTTTTTCTTCTTGAGGCTGTGACAGGACAGCGCGATGCGTAGATGTGTGATGGCACAGGGGAGCGGCCTGGGAGTTTAGTCACGAAAGAGGCACAAAAGATGAGGCACAAACTTCCCCCATCCCTGCTCTCCCCCCCCCCCCCCTCCCCATCCCCCTTGCCTCCCACCCCCCCAAAAAAAAATTCAAAGAAACCACACACCACACACACACACACACACACATACACGAAGAAGAAAAAATGGCATCCTTTTCTAGGACTCAATATTTATTCGTTTGCGTACAGTTTTTCATTCGGCATTTCCTATGTTTTGCACCGCCAGCAGGCCTAAACCCTTCACCACGTTTAGACACTGACCCTACCGACATCTCTATCATATTCGAAATGGATCTGTCCAGTTGTGTTACAGTCATTCTGCTCACTCACACACACACACACACACACACACACACACACACAACACACACACACACACACACACAGAGGACAGTCTGATCCCACTGCATCATCAGTGCGCAAATGAATGAAAATGTCATCAAATTTGTCACAAAGTTGTTATATTTACACGACAGAAGAAATCATGGAAAATAATAAAATAATAAGCTTTGGAAAATGATCACGCGAACAAAGTGTGCGCTTTTTTTCAGCATGCTGTTGAACTATACTTAATAAGCAAAGTGGAAAATTAGGGGGTGGGAGGGGGAGAGAGAAAGTGAGGGAGACGAAGGTTGGCAAAGTAAGTGAAATACTGATTAACTAAACGGTTACGTACAATGCTTGCATAGCATGTAAATTTCCGATTTACAGTCGATAATCTCGATAAATAAATAAAACTGAAAAGTATTATCTGACTTTGACGCCTGTATGCAACCGGTTTTTAGAATCGATTAGGACAGTGCTGCTCAACTGCAACGAGAATGCTTTAAACTGGTCGCTATGTGTGCCCTACTGAGGTTAACAGTTTAATTTCAAGCTAAAGGGATGCTAATCTTGCCACGCACTTGCTTCCTAAAGTGAAGGTCATCAACTCCGGTCGGCTGGACGGAGAAATACGAGTTGTGTCCCTTAACACTTGCAAGTCTATTTATCCACGAACCCAGGTCATACCTCCTACTAAGAGGTGAATTATAGTCATACACATTCCAGAAAAAAAATACAGAAACAGATCAGTCAGACAACCTTTGTGGCGAAAGCTTGTAAGAGGTTTTAAGTTTGTCCCGGTGGTAAAAGATTGTCAACCTATTTTAATTTCCATGTCAGCCTATCTCGATTTCCATTTCCATGTTATTCTGTGATACCTGTTCAGATCTTGTTGTGGTGCGATGCGGGCTCTACTCGAAAATTTTAACTGTAAATGTGTGTGTGTGTGTGTGTGTGTGTGTGGGGGGGGGGGGGGGTAAAGAAACGTATGGGAAAACAAAGACCTAATATGCGATTCGGCTTCCTTTTGTTTTCTCTTCGTCCCAAACAAGATAAATGTTGCCTTAGCTTAAGAAAAAAAAGGAAATCCTTTCTAATCACGGTCAACCGTTACTTTTCAACGTACCAGAAATGATGACGTCCTCTGGTCGGTATATGAAATGATCTCCTTACGCTGCCAACTTACGGTACAGCACGCAGAGATGTTGCATGTAGAATCTCTGCAGGACTTGCAAGTATGCTTGTAGGGCTAATTATTCTTGGAATCCGATAGTGTTCGGCGGACATAGGAGCCGTGTGCCATCTTTCAGATGAAACATCAAACTGCGTGCAGCTTGCGCTCCAGGCGTGTTTAAGAGGCCATGGAATCAAAACTGTCCGTGGGAGGGAAAAAATATTTTGGAAATCCTTATTGAGAGGTCAACATAAACATGCTCACTTGCAGGCAAAAAAAAATATTTTAGATAACATGGGTAGGATCCTACATGGCAATGCGATCTCTTTAAAAGCAGCTCAATGTCACGCACAAAAATCGGTCCTAACGATATACGTACACCAGTAACACGCCACAATACCATAGAAGAAAAACAAACACCCGAAGGTGCTGGGGAAGACTCAGAGAAGCACTGTCTTCACCTGCCTTGGAAGACATTAACACGCCACAATACCATACAATTCAGCACAATCATTGAGATTTGTTTTTTCTTTGATTTCAAAGTCCAACGTTTCAATACTCGATAATGACCTCAAACCTATGCGTCATAATTCAAAATATGGGTTTTGGTTTATCGGTTTTAATTTTTTTCCCCCCCCTTCTTTTCAAGGTTGGTTTACCTTTTTTTTTTTTTTACACTTTTTCCTTTTTACCTTTCTCGAAGTGAAATTGCATCTTTCACAGCTGGCCTACCTGCGTCTGTTTTGTAAGCCTAGTACGGTTTGAGTCAAAACATTATTTTTTACTAGAATAATGATTTTGACGGACATTTAACTTATGTTTATCAGATGTCCGAAGTTACGGTAAACCTCGCACAATAGCTTACAAGAAAATAAAACTTCATACGAGAGGTTTTCGATTAAGTTTTACGTTTCTGCCAAGGTAAAATGTTAGTCCATTTTCATGATAACTTCACCTCTAAATGTTTTGAGCCAAACAGGAATGAAGTGATTTGATGTGTCATGCTGGTAACACCCAGGATATATTTGCGAAGGGAATGGAGTGCAATAAACGGCATTTCTAATTAGGCCTACACTGGAGGCAGTGTAGTTGCTTATGTCCACTCGGATACCAGCTGTGTGCCCACGCCAATTTCTTTTTATGAGTTTGCACACACACGCGCGCGCGCGCGCGCGCGCACACACACACACACACACACACACACACACACCACACACACACACACTTTTTCCAAGCTGAAATGGAAACCTGGCGTTTCATGATCACTGAGAAACTGGCGTACCTCCAACTCAAAGTCATTTGCTGTCTACTCGAAGGTTTTTTAACGGGGCAGAGGAAAAGGAGTTAGGGGAAAAGGGGGATTAGGTGAGAAGATGGAGACAGGTGGAGAGGACAGGAGGTCAAACGTGCAAAAGTGATTCCCATACAGGCTTGACATATGCGCCGCTTCCCTATCTCAACAATCCCAAAGACCTTTTCGTAAGCTCCTAACAAAAGCGCTTTGCGGGAAGAGATTCTTTGTTTAGGTAGTATAGCGAACGCACGTTTTTCTGGTCGTCTCACACACACACACACACACACACACACACACACACACACACACACACACACACACACACACGCACGCACGCACGCACGCACGCACGCACGCGCGCGCACACACACACACACACACACACACACACACACACACACACACACACACACACGCACGCACGCACGCGCGCTCAACAAAAGCTGATCTGGCACGTTTCTGTTTCAGACTGACCTCCTGAATGGTCCTGGGTGAACGGAACGTGGGGTAACCATGAACGGCCTTTTACAGAGTGGAAAACGAATCAACATCGCCATCACATCACAACAGTGGAGTCAGTCTTCACTCTATGTGTGTGTAATTCTGCAGATAAAGCAAGCAAGGGCCACGGGGGCTCGTGAGACCAGTTTACTGAGAAGTACTAGAGCCTCTGCTCGCAGATAATAATATCATTTTCTAGCAGTTAATTAGGCTCCGTAAGCTTGCCTGATACTGGATGACTTCTTCATGTCAGAGACAGGAAACCAGGAAAGAAAAACACCCAAGACACAGATGAGAGAAGTCCTGGATGAACGAATGAAAATAAAAACTTGACTGTTACAACCACTCTGCCCGGTCGCGCGTGGCCGCGATCTCAACACACAGATGTGGAGATCCTGGACGTCTGCTGTGGTACCCTGGATCTTAAGCCATCTGCTGTCAAGCGAACATGATGAAGGCTGGCGCTTGTTGATGCAACTGCGTCGGAACAGAATGAACCTTAACTAATTAACTGACTGACTGAATAAATACATAAAAAGATAAATAAATAAGTAAATAAATAAAGCCTGAGCAAGGCTCCAGGCGAAATTCTTTAAAATAGAACAAACAAAGTAAATAAATGATTTCATAAATAAACGAACGAATAAATAAATAGATAAAAACCTGATCCAGTCTCTAGGCGAAATTCGGACCCATATCCAAACCTTCATTCCCAGAAGAATTGAAGCCCCAACTTTCAATCGCATCTGAAACTGTTACTTCAGACTTTATACCAGGGACAGTCCATTGCCGTCACATTCCCATACCTGGAACAATACGTAAGGATTACCTCTTGGTGAAGGTCACAGGCTTACAGCTACATCACCATTACTCAACCATGCTGATAAGTAGGGTTTTTTTATATTTATATTATATATATATATATATATATATATATATATATATATATATCAGTACAATATGACGAGAGGCAAACATGTCCGTACTGTAAACGCTTCGACGACGTCACTTCCGGCGTGGACGAACTCTTCGTGAAGGTCGAGAACTCTTTCTGGATGATCCAATACCACTTCCGGCGTGAAGACACCGCTCTGCATGTACCCTCGTCGTTCCAGCTCCCATAAATAGCCCTCTCCGCAGATGATGCTCTCTCCATCCGCGAGCCGCTCACGTAAACCTAAGCAAATATCGACAAGATACGTTTATATGCAGCATCT
>JADBJO010023614.1:0-2500 GCA_016801955.1 Conus betulinus
CCTCCGGTCTGGGAATTTATCTCCCGCCACGAAATGAACCCATAGGTATTGATAGGCAATGCCAATATCAGCAATTCTGTTTTTGTGGAAGGTCATGGCATGCTTAAACAATCACCTTGTTTTCAAGATCTGCCTTTTTTTTATTCTGACTGAAAACCTTTTTTTGTTCTCAACATTTAGTAAAAAAAAAGATTGTAATGAGCAAATTGTTTGCCATTCCGTCATCACACCGGCTATCGAATCCCTTGAGTGGTGGTAATTTGTATGCAGTCTCATGCTTTTCCTTGTTCTGGTTGACAAGACTTTAAGACATGTTCTTGTCACATCACACGCTGACTATATCATCCGCCATCGTAACATCAAATATAGTGATATTTTGCATAAAAAAAGGCATCTTCAGAAAAAGTGAGCCCACTGAACATTGCACATCGTGATATTATGCATAAAAACATCCATCTTCAGAAGAAAAAAAAAGTGAGCGCACTGAACTTGGGGCACACAGTGGTTGTTTATTGTTTGCCACCAGAAACAATCGGGAAGCGTATTATCATAGCAATTCTTTCCTAGGCTCCACTACTATTTTTTTTTTGTTCATTTATGCCATGTGTTCTTGACCTGGCCTCTAACTCCACTGTGAACTCACCCTGAAACACCACATAACTAAAGTCTGCCAGGCATTCTTTCTGGAACTCCATCGCATTAGCTCTATCAGACCTTACCTTATAGAACAAGCCGCAGAAACGTTGGAGCCCTTCTGTTTCCAGCCACTTCAGTGAGCTCAAAATTCAGTCGATCGCCTTATCTGCAAGGTGCTATCTACAAGAGACAGGCAGGCGCGTCACCAGTGATTATCTTATAACATAACGCACGCAAACTTATACTGAATCCTGTGCTCGATTTTGAGCAGGAGTAGTTCCTTCGAGAGAGAGAGAGAGAGAGAGAGAGAGAGAGAAGGAGAGAGAGAGAGAGAGAGCGAGAGAGAGAGAGAGAGAGAGAGACGAAGTATATGTTGTTTTGGCACCTTGTACATGCGATAAGCGACTGAATTTGTGAACACGTTGTAGTGGCTGGAGACAGGATGCTGTAAAATACCATAGGTTTTGTGGCAAGGTCTATAAGGAAAGGTCTGATAAAGCTGATACGACGGAGTTCAAGAAAGGATGCTTGGCAGACTATGTGTGGTGTTTCAGGCTGAGATCAAAGTCGATATAGAAGCCCCCCATGCACACACGGCATAAATGAGCTGTTAGTGGAGTCTGGGAAAGAGTTGCTGTTAAAAAGCAGTCCACCTGTAGTTTCTGGTGGTGGCAAACAATGAACAATCCCTGCTTTGCTTCTCCCGAACATAGCCAACAAAGTAATAATGCCCAATGTTCAGGAGCAGCACTTTCACTAAAGATGAGTGTATGCTGCGTAAGAATGATGCTCTATGTTACACTGGCTGATGATCTTAGCAAGAGAGCAGCAGGTGATGTGAAAAGAACATGGTTTGATGTCTTGCCAACCACAACAAAAAAAAATAAGGTATGAGGATGCATAAAAAAACTGCCACTACTCTTGGGATTCGTAGCTGTTGTGTGTGAAGATTGAATGGCGATTGGATCTTTAAAATCATTCTTTTAAGTCTTGAGAACAAAAAATCGGGTTGGTTGCCATACAAAGGCAGACCATGAAAAAAAAGTGACCCGTTAAAACATGCCATGCCTTTCCCTGAACAAAACATCAATAGATTTTTTTTTTTTACATTGGCACTGCTCCTTACGTACCTTTGGGCCCATTTCGTGGCGGGAAATGCCTTCCCAGAGCAGAGGATAGAAGAGGAAAAGGAGGCGCGGGGTAAAACAAAGATTTGTGAGGCTGTCTATGTACAGCACGTGAGACTGCGTGTCTTGAGGCTGGTAAGTCACATCGTCTGATCATATTACGCTTACAGTACAGTCACAGAGAGAGAGGAGAGAGAGAGAGAGAGAGAGAGAGAGAGAGAGAGAGAGAGAGAGAGAGAGAGAGAGACGACCAGGCGCATAAAGCCAGTGACAGACAACAGCCAGCAGTGGAACCAAACGTTTGAAGGGAAATAAATTTCTGTTCATTGTTGGTGAGATACTTCATGCGTTGGGTGTCCTATCACACACCCTCAGGCAGCTTCAATAACTGAACCGTTAGTGCTCCAAGACCTTGCTGACCTGAAAAGCGTACATTCCATTAAAAAGGTAAAGCTTAGAGTTTATGCACATACCTGTCTGTAGCATTTAATACACACATGTTTACTACATGTCTGCCTCAGATCACACACACAACACACACACACACACACACACACACATGCCGAATGCTTTTGAAATAGTTTAGGATCATTCTTACACTTTGTTTTCTTTTGTACAACTGAAAGCATGCCGCGCCACTATTACATGTTAAAATTCTGTGTTGTCGCAATATGGTGACCATCAAGAGCCAGGAAACACTGTCCAGTGGCCGTCCATTTCATAGAGTACTTTACCTA
>JADBJO010023614.1:10000-26304 GCA_016801955.1 Conus betulinus
CCACACACACACACACACACCCCCAGACCAATACCATTTTCTCTTCCGCCTATCTCGCACCTAAAAAAGAAGTTAAGACATTTTCTCTATCTCAACCAACCTCTCTCATCTCTCACGCTCATCCTCTCTATCGTGATCTATCTCAGATCTCTCTACTCTCTGCTCTTCTCTCGTCTCGGGCCTCCTTACGCCATCACAGCACACACAAAGGATAACATTACCACACACAGACACACACACGCAACACACACACACACACACCACCACACACCACACACGCGCGCGCGCGAAATGCACGCACGCACGCAACACAGAGCATGAAACACGACACCCGCGCGATCCGAAACACTCGACCACTTAATCACACAAAGACTCTGCGTGACGTAAACACGACAAACCACAGGAGCATCACACCAACACCACCACACACACACCACCACACACACAACACACACAACACACCCCAAGCGTTCGTGAGTAAGGGCATTAAGTTGTTCAGACGGCTGTTTTCAGTAGGGAAAAGTACAACCGTCCCAGTTAGAGTACATTTCTCTGTACCATAAGTAAGCAGAAGTAACACACAATTACGACACACCACACAAACACACACCACACACACCAGACAAACACGATCACACACGCATCACACCACAGAACGAGCAACCCCCACACTAAATATATTAATATATATACCATATAGGTGTGTAATATATTAGATATATATATATACTACATAAGATATGCGTCACAATAACACTACAACACACACCCACAACCAACGATCACAGCACGCACGCTGACGCAAGCCCACGCAACGCACACACACAGCAAGACAACACACACACACACACACACACACCACACATAACAAACAACCACCACACCATCACACACAGCAGCATAAGACACCACAACACGATCAGGCTAGCACCACACACACCACACAACTTGTCAGCAGTAAACGGTATACATAAAACAGGGTTTCCTTTCAGTGAAGATGAAAGTGCACTGACATATGATCCAGTTAATGTGCGTGGTGTCCTTTAACAGCACCAGGGATCGCCGGCATTCAGAGCTGGTGTAGTACCAAGCACTTGACAGAACGCAAAAAGATATACGCACTCATCACCTTTTTTAAGGATGTAACACAACGCCAAAAGAGTGAGATTTAGGAACTTTAATAGAGCGGTGGGAACGCGGGGGGGGGAGGGGGGGGGGGGGGGGGGAGCGAAGTGAGGGACACAAAGGTGTTGCAGCAGCATATTCGTTCCACACACTAGTTCTTGCTGTTATCGACAACCGTGTGAGTGAATGTCTCTAGTCTTTATGGATCCGATACGGTGACTCGTACTGTGACAAGAAACATGTACCATATCTTTTGTCTATCTTGAGTGAAGCATTCTCGAAAACAGGCCGTGTAGAATGGAACCAGTCTCCTAGTTTGAATTTGATCGTATTGGAGAGAAACAGTGCACCCACTCGTCTATTAATTGATTGGGACGTATCCGAGATGGATCCTCCACGTCGTTTTTGTATGTGTGATTGGGGAATCTATAACAGAGCGAGAAGAGGTTGCCATGGTGGTGGAGGTTGGGGAGGGAGCAGGTGGGGTGGGGTGGGGGGGATTTACAGATGAACGGCACAAGGGTACAGCATCTAGTTCCACGCTACGTTCGATTTGGAAAAGGAACTGAGTGTATAGATCTTCTCTTCGCCTTTAAGGCTTCCTCTGCTGGACCATCTGTGATAGACCAAGCGCAGTTTACCTCCCTTTTGTCTGGTGATTGACGGACAGATCTGTGACACCAGACCAATGTACATGACCGCAGTATCTCTATCTGATACGATCGTGAGAGAACTGGAGTAACACCTGTGTCTTGAACAAATTGGTGTATCACATAGAGTCACCACAAACGTGTGCTTTGAACTAAGTCGTAGGCCGCTATCCAGACTGAATTCCACATCTTTTTGTAGTAATAGAACAGGTGTCACTCAGTATCGTGTGTGGCGTGAATTAGGAACTTGTCACTGAACGGGGACACACCGGCGGGGGTGGGGGGGGGTGGAAGTATAACACGGAGAGGTAATTGGAGCAACGTGCTTAAAGTGCACGAGTAGTTTTGACAGTTGATGTTCAGTCTAACTTGTGACAGAAACCGTGTAGAGGTAGTGAAACTCGTGCTAATCTTGTCGTGCAAAATGCGATGTATGGGGAGTCCCCACAAGTCGGGAACGCAAATCATTCTGTCTGGTAGATAGGAATGGTGAAGGTAAATTGTGACACAGCCAGACCCAGAGCACGGGCTTTGTTCTACTTAATTGAGAGTTCATTGCAGAGAGTGACTTTAACGTGAGACTTTATGAGTGTGAGGCGGGAAATCCAGACGCACATTCACGTCTCTTCGTGAACCTGCAAAACATATACATGGAAATACCACTGTTCGGTGGTTGTTTCAGTGGGATTTACCAGCTTTGCTTCTTTCAAGAAAAGAGGAAGCAAAGCACCCGATAGTTTGGCGGACCCTCTCGCACGTCCTTTATACCCACATTTTCATTGCGCTCTCTCTCTCTCTCTCTCTCTCTCTCTCTCTCTCTCTCGCTCTCTTCCCAGCGCGTTTGATGATCAGGGGCGGTGGTGGTTATTTGTAGGCGTGCTGGTGATAGCGCCCACGCGCACACGTACTCCCTTTTAGATCGCTGAACAACCAAAATGATTAGGCTCCAATCCCTATCTGGGGTAGGGAGGTTGGAGGGGTGTGGGGGGGGGGGGCGGGAGATGGCACCCAATATGGAATATGGGGGAATATGATCAAGAAAGGCTGGATTTTTGGATCGGGAGGGTGTGAGGCGCGTTGTTCACTAACTCAAGTAGAAAGGCCTGATCTTGAAAGAAAAAGCCACTAACAAACAACAAACACAATGCTGATCACGCACAACGACACATTAGTAGTAGCGCCCTACACACACTACTACTCTCTTCTCTCTCTCCTCTACTCCACTCTCTCTCTCTCTCTCTCAGCAGCTTCACACACACTAAACACAAACACACACACACACAACCACGAACACCACACTGACAGACAGACGACAGAGCACAGCGATGAGTAGCCAGAAACAACGAAGACAGACCACAGAGAGTGTGACCCAAGCAAGGTAACTCCAACCAGACCACACACACCAGATCACGCAACAATCCAGTTCCATACCACCCACAAACCACACCCCACAAACACAAAAGGACAAATGAGGATAAGGACACTAAACACAAACAAGGAAACACAGCAACACGCGGTGCACATGTTATCTATAGGCTGCGGACTCCTCTCAAGGCCTAGCAAAAATAGACCAACCCGAGCGGAATCGCTATCCATGCTGTACGATGACGAGTCTCTAAAAAGACACCACGGGACACTGGCTTACACAGCACGTGCGGCCACACACCGACCTGCAGAGAGAACTCCAAGATCGAGCCACGACACGAGTGAGGTAGAGTTGGAGAGCGCTGTGATAGGTTCAAGAGCGAACCGGGAATTATCCGAACAGTTGGTGACTAGAGGCTGAGAAGTGAGGCATTCGTGTTTTCAAGCGCACAAACAGAGCAAACCGTCTGTGTGTTGGAAGGAAGGGACCCGTCGGAGTGTGTGTGTGTGTGTGTGTGTTGTGTGTGTATGTCGTGTATATTATATGGACTTATATATATCTCTATGTAGTATATATAGTATAGTGTAGTGGATGTGTTGTGTGTGTGTGTGTGTGTGTGTGTGTGTGTGTGTGTGGAGCGAGAGAGAACCGGAGAGAGAGGACGTCATGTAGACGATGAGAGACTGGCGTGGTGAGAGTATGACTGAGAGGCACTCCCAAGTCGTGCTCAACACATCGGGGCAGGGGAGGAGAGAGAGGACGAGCGGACGATGCACACCTCTTTCTACCATCTGTGTTCACACTATTTATTAAGGTCACCGACTATAGTATTGTATCCCCTAGCACCCATCTGGATGTTCAGCAGTGAAGCTGCCGTATCACGTTTAAAGAGAAGAGGACCAGTCCACAGAAGGCGATCAACCAAAAAGCAAACAGACGATACACAAGACAAAGAGCCAAACGCGCACTTCGACCTCGTCGGTCTTCTTCTGCGTGGTCACAAAACGTATAGAGAACATAAACCGAACATTTCACTCTAGCACTTTGATCGCGTGCAGACAGGCTTCAAGACGTTCATGCAGCAAGAGAGCCAACGCCTTTAACTCACTTGCGATGAACTCTGAAGGAGCGTTTCCTCTATGCAGCATGGCATTTTGTTTTTCTTAACCTCTAACTTTAAAGGGTGTCACATTGGAAAGGGACGTATTGTTGTTGCCTTCTACGCTGTAGTCCGAATTGTCCACCATCACCGCACACTACACCAGCAGCACCAACACGAACCGTAGGACAAGTATTGGGCGCGACTGCCGCGGCGCGCGACGCGCGCGCGGCACACACACACCACACACACACAACTCCATCACACACACACAAAACACATACTACACACTTTTTAACTTTTCTGGAAGGTCTGCAAAATTGATGGTTTATGTAGAGTGAACATCACATGTGAACGGAATACATAGGAGATTTTGCACTATAATCTGGTCACGACGGCACATCGAAACTCATAGTTTATCTTGAGTTTTATCATGAATCTGTGACAAATGGTGTCCAGTGTCGGAAGACTACTAATTTATGTCTTCAAAAAGCCAGCGCAAGATGATGTTGAAGGAGTCGATCTCGAGATAACACCGACTAGTTATTGTGTGACAAAAGGTGTATAGAGGAGCAATAGTATGTAGGAATAGTTCCGATAGTAGGTGCTTACGAGGGGCATTATAAGAACAAAAGAGCTGAAAAAGACGACTACACATATTGCAAACAAATGACCCTCACCTTCTTGCTATCTATTAGTTGTTTGGACCGAGACCACGAGTGAGGTGCTATATGCCAGTGTTGTAATTAGAAACAAACACACTACACACCACCCCACACACACACCACACACACCAACTACAAGACATCGACAAACACACACACATATACACACACACAAACCAGATTCCAAACCTTGATTTATGATCTTTTACGGAGGAATTGGGTATAAAATAGAGAAAAACGAAACAAAACGAACATGGGCGTGTTGAATCCATGGTTTCCAGAAAAACCCCAAACCCCCGGAGGAAGATCCCTCAACGTTCGAGCCCCGCTTATGCAGACAGCGATTGTTCCTTGGTGACCCGGACAGGGGGCCTTGTTGACAGCTTGTGGATGCGGTTGGTCCTCACCGTACTGCTGCTAGTCTACGTGAAGGGAGCTCTGGGTCGGGTGTTCTCCGTCTCTCGACAATGTGACTCTAATTATTCTTATCTTTTCAAGAAGAGAAAAGATACAATATTGACTTGAAAAAAAAAGTGAATGGGACTGAAGTGCCAACACAAAATGTAACAGACGTGAATGTAGACAGGAGGTAAGCGGAATAGTAATTTAAGGTATTGAATGTTATAGTGAACAATCTTTACAAGCACTACATTAGTTTCATTTTCATTGAAATTTCATCTTATTCTGCACACCAAACACTACCAAGAGGAAAACAACAAGCAAAACGACAAAAACATACTTAAAATGGTTTTAAATCATCGCAATACTCATACTACATCGGTGACATTGATGATTCCGTCTGCGCTGTGAGTCCTGGACACAGGTTGTCGCCCAAAGAACAGAATCGGTCTGTATTACATTTTCAGAATGTGCTCACCACTTGCTTTGATGTAAGCAATGCTTGGTTCTGCCGACATCTTTTTTCTCTACGGACGTAGGCCAAAATGGCGCAACCCTCTGTCGGGATGGTTTTCTCTTTTCTGTGACCTTGGTTTTCCAACAGAACTGACCAGTCATAGCAGTCCAGGGGAGGGAGGAAGGACATTTTCACTCCAGATCATCCAATTTCACAGATTAGTCATCTCGAGCGTACGAGTACTCACTGAACAAGTTGAAGCTTGCGCCTGAGTTAAGTGGGATATTTGACTCAGAGGTGTATTGCAAAGTAACAAGGAAACATGTGCTTCGGGGTGTTGCAACGAAGATCACAAAATGTACCCTAAATGCCATTCCTTTTCAAACACTACGAGCAAGCAAACTTTCATTCCAGTTTAAATTTGAGTGAGTGAATATTCTCAATCGATAGAGTGGAGTTAGATATGAACGTTGTGGTGGTTGCATATCCCTGTTAAATCAGAAACAAACTCAAACTTACTGGGGTACGCAGTCGTCGCATGTTTTCAGGTGGATTTAACCGAATGCATGGAACGCTTACATCAAGAAGACTTCAGAGGTTAGTTGGTACATGACAGAAGTATGGATCATCGACAACGTCAGAGATTTATTCCAATATGATCTGCGTTTTACTGCGAGAAAGTAAAGGGGCGCTGAAAAAAAAAAGACTGCAGATTAGAACAGGAAACGGCTGCCGAGCCAGTTTAGGTAAGGAAATGAGGCTGGAAGAAAAAAATAAAATCAAGTGCCCTCAATTTTTTTTTTTCTATTGCAATATGTTACTGTACGGGGACAATATTGCTAAGGAACGTGTCCAAAGGTCTGCCCCACCAAAGCAGTCTGTCTGTGGCGGCCACACGTCTTGCCCTCAGAAGCGAAAACTACCTCACCAGCACCAGGCAGATATCGTTGCATGCAAGAATCCATGGGAATCAGCTCCAGCAGGCTGGAGGCTGCTCACTTCGCTAGAGTCAGGGCCAGTTCTTCCAGAGCGATTCTAGTCTGACCCCAGGTAGACTGTTTAGCTGATTGTAAGTATAGTT
Organism: Conus betulinus; assembly: GCA_016801955.1. Taxonomy (NCBI): domain Eukaryota; kingdom Metazoa; phylum Mollusca; class Gastropoda; order Neogastropoda; family Conidae; genus Conus; species Conus betulinus. The sequence goes on from JADBJO010023614.1 coordinate 16,843, forward strand.
GCCAGACTGGTCTTCTGGCTTCAGCTCCCAAAAAAAAAAAAAAAAAGCAGCTGAATGACAGTTTTGGTTACACAGTGCTGACGAAGAGGTACTAGTTCGAGGCTATCACACATACCACAGTGGAAATGAAAACGGGTCCGACCACATTTTAAACTCTTGTTTCTGCTCCAATCAAGGAAAACGATGCTGTCAGGGCCAAGAATTGCCTGCATCACTCGTGTGCTGTCATGACGTTTTGTACATGGCCCTATTGATAGGTGGAAGAGAAGATGCCACTATTACATGGGAGCAGACGAGAGAACCTATGAGGGAACAGCCTCAAGATGGCCAGAGTCGAACAAGAAGTTACTATGGCGGGGGGAAAAAGAAATTGTCAAATGTTTTCAGGAGGACCACTAGAAGGGTATCAGCCAGGGATATTCAGGGACAGTAGGGATATTGTGCACTCTGGCCGATCTGATGAAACTGTCACGACAGGACATTACTGGATCTGTCGAATTCCGTTAATGGACAGGACATTCTATGATGAAAGGTCAGCAGCAGCCTGGACAGTGTGCTTTAGGAGCCATATTCCTCTGACCATGGGCTGTCTTTTATATTGCCAGCGGACCCGTCTTTTTAGGGGAAAATTGTCAGTATCAGGGGGCATGGGTTTACTCTGAAAAAAAACCGCACAGGCCTCAATCACGCTGCTGTGATCCATTTTTGTCAGAACTTTTCCCACAAAAAACACGTCTCTATCACTGCAGACTTGGAAAAACAATAGGACCATGATTCACATACCAGGAAAAACCACAAGAATTGCCAGAAAGTGCTTGCGATAGTGTGTGGAGGCGAACTGTTATCCACATGTTTAAGCTTTTTCATTCACCACCTACCTGGTATTGTGTGATGAAAGGCGTTCCCTCCCTTCACCAGTCCTTTTTTTCAGAGGTGAACACAGCCCTGAAGCTAGGCGATGGCATGGCAGTTGGGATCTCATGGGAAAACTTGGATAATATGTGGTTTACAATTCCTTAAAAGGCTGGCAACCGCACCAGTCCCTCTCGCTCCTCTCTGACTGACCAGATGGAGACCATGAAGGCTTTTTGTCCGCCTGTTCCAGAGACGTCGGAAAATGGGACTCTATTCCATTTCACTGGAAAGCAGTACTGGTTGTGTTGGCAGGCCAGTATGAGCACTGAGAAGTGGGAGACGCTGGCAAAAATGTATCTAGTTGCCAACAACCATGAAACTCCATAAGCATTCTTGGCTTGTGGACCCCAAGTTCCTGAGTGTGAGTGTGTCACTCACGGGGCAATGACGAGGGAGGAGACTTGTCTGTCATTTGGCCCCCCTTTGAAGGTCGTGACTAATCGCAAAGCGGGGGAAATTCTACTACCCTACCATCATTCACCTCGGAAAACGTTTTTGAAATTCAATGGATGCCGTGGCCGCCCCAAGATCAAATGACCAATAATTTTGCACACAATTTTCAGAATGAATGCTAATGAGACAGTGCCGGTCATCACAATGTTGTCACAACCTGCCCGGAGTGCGAAGACAGGTGCGCGGGGGAAAAGGGGGTTGAGGGGGGCTGGGGGGGGACATGTTGGGCGTGAAAGCACAAACCGTGTTGTGCCTTTGTGTGAGCGACAGGCAACGCAGTGGCGATGCGAGACAAAGGTTTCGCTGTGTCACGACGCTACCGGTAGTAGGAGGTCAAGGGGGGGGGGGGGGGGTGGTACTAAGGGAAGACAGGATGGGGAGGAGGAACATTCAGGCGAGGCAGGAATTATAGGATGGCAATTTTCCTTTCCGTGCCCCCCCCTCCAAATCAAGGCGATTAACACAAGGAGAGTGTGTGTGCCAATGGAGTGTGTGGTGTGTGTGGGGGGAGTTGAGTAGTGTGGTGGGGGGGGGGGGGGGGGGGGGAGTTGAGAGGGGAGAGTTGGCATTAGATTTGAAAATCTATTCTGCCTTCTGTGTGGGACAGATGGAACCCAGAGAAAGGAGGGAGCAATGGCGTTTGTGGTTGGTACAAGCAGGGACGATCAGGGTTGGACTTGTCAAGTGTTTTCTTCACACCCATCCCTCCCCTCCCCAATACACATGTATCACAGATAGGTTTAGGTTGGAGGGAGTATTGACGTTGGGGAGTACTAACCAGGAGGGGGGGGGGGGGGTAGGGTTTATCAAGCAGAGATCTTATTGACCTTAATTGGAAGTATTGAAGTGACCTTTGTTTAGAAACAGTGATACAAATGGGCAGAGAATAGAGAGTGTTCCAGTCCCCGTAATTTTACAAGAGGAAGTTGGTGGTGGCACAGGATCAAGACATGTCATGTTGCTATAACCAGCCAGCCAAGTTTCTCACCTGTGTGGAAGGGCACCTCCTCTCACCCCCCCCCCCCCCCCCCCCCCCCCCCCCCCCCCCCCCTTCACTTTCAAAGCTTCACCCCTTTTTAAACCAATCTTCCAACCTTGACGCACTGGTTTATGTGAACTTTGTGGATTTTCGTCGGTTGAGGGGGTTTACAGCAGCTGGCATCGCAGGAGTTTGGTCGATTTTTTTTCAGCAAATAAACCATGCCAAAACTTGTAACATGATTACAAACCCTTTCTCATGTCAGTAGTCTGTGCAGCAAGACGTCTTCACACTGTGGTGATGGGATGGACTGCCTGCACGGTCCGTCATCCCTTAATTAAATGAGGTGAGCGGTTCGTGGTGTGCGTGCATGATGTTTTGCCCTTCCTTGCAACTTCCGTAATGAAAGACGTTCGTTTTCGTTGGGCTTCAGACAAACACAACTTGATAATATTTGTTTTTCTGATCTCAATTTCAAGTAAAATTGACAATATAATAACATACACACAACAATGTCCCCTCTGGACAAAACTTAACATAAGCACTTAATAGACGGAATTGGTGCTCAGAAAAACTCACAGGCCGACTACTGTCGCTAATAAGAAGCATTCTCTTTAGTTCGCCGTTGCATGGTACAGCATGTTAAGATGGGTTATAGTAGCACCATAATTCTTTTTTTGTAAATTTGGGCCATAGCCCATAACATGCATTAGAAATGTTAATGATTTGTGGTAATACCAGGTATGGAAACCCTGGAACCATTCTGTGTGGGTTGTCTCAGGGTGTCCCCAGGGCCCCAAACCCTGGCCTCTGCTGGGCAACACGAGGGAGAGAAGATACATGAAAGGTCAGTTGTGGACTCTTGTCTGTCCCAGTCGGTCAGTCAGTCTGCCAGTGGTCTGTGCGCTGCATGTCATTTTATTAGTTTAATAAAGGGGGCTTCGCTGCGCGAATAAATCCTGTGTCCAGAAACAACGGCCCTAAAGGTTTCATCATGTGACAGACCTTAACTTCCAGCCTCACCTTCTGTTACCATACGCCCCCCTTTTCTGCTGGATCCTCAGATCCAGCTGACACGCAGCAACAGAACCACAAAAGTGTCATGTTCACAGGCCAAACTCATGATTGGCTTAAGAACAACTAAAAGAATTACTTTACACTGCGTGCAGCAACACAAGATCTCTCCCAGTCACCTGAAACTATTCCTCTACTGGAGCAAAGCAGAGCAAAGTTCAAGCGGAATCTGCACCAATTAGCCAAGACGGACTCATATAACGTACACATGCAATGTTCACATGCCCAAGCCACAGCATGGATTATGCTGTCCACTGTGATGCGTGCAACAGGTCCTTGGACGTAAAAATCCCTAACACTTGAAAAACCGTTTGTCCCATAATAGTTCTCTGTCGTCCACTGCCACTGGCAGAAACCAACCAGCTGCGTAGAATTTCACTCACCCTACAACACAACGCAACACTTTGGTACCTGCAGAGTGACATCCTTTGCGCAAATCACATGGGAAACCCATATCATTGTTTGAATAGAAATACCTTGGTTCCACTTGACATCAACACCCCAAAACCAGCATTTGCAGAAGAAGACCACACAACACGCGCGCGCGCGCGGCGCGCACACACACACACACACACAACACACACACACACACACACACATACACACACACACACCACACACAACGCACGCACGCCACGCACGCACGCACGCACGCACGCACACACCACACACATAATGCACGACGCATTACACCACACACACAAACACACACACACACACACACACACCACACACACCCAAACACACACACACACACAACATCTCGCACGCACGAACGCAGAACGCAGCAGGTACAGGGATAAATACGCAGCATCCACGCAAAAATTCTCTTTTTCCTTTTTCAATCTTTTGCTTTGTTTTGTCCGAAGTGTAGGAGGTCCCCCAGGTTCTGGGCACGTTGCCTTGTTCTGTCCTTGTCAATGTTTGTGTTCTTCATTGTTATTGTTTGTGTTATAATGTAATGGTTGAGTAACAGCACTTTTTTATCTTGTTATTTCCTAGTAACACACATCAGCCAGTTTTGTACCCCCCTCCATGGTAGATACGGCCATCTTTCTGTCTATGGAGTCATGTGCCCCAAGTTTCTTTCATGCAAGGCTGGCACGGGGCTGGCGTGATGACGCTTATATTTTTATCCCCTCATCTTCGTACGACTGACATCAACATATCTGTTAAAGGACCCATGATGTGAACATGGTTTATAATCAATGCCCCTGGTATGATTATCCATGTTAGAGAATAGCACAGGGGGGGGAAAGAGATGAAAACTAAGTATTGGTTCCCATCTTTTATCTTCATGTTCATACACTGCATGCTCAAATCATGGTTCATCGATCGGTTTGCCATAAGCATCTTGGTAAACTCATGTTTGTTGAGTTAATGACATCAATGGCCTGAATAGCTGAAAGTAGGTCAGTCCCCAGTATGTATTCGCTCTGCCGCCTGAGTGGGACTGCTACAGGGGAAATGGAAGCTAGGAGAATGGCCATGGCTCTTCCTACTCCAGCACAGCAGTTCTTCGAAGCTTCATCGTAAACCGACAACTCGAAACAAAACCTGACAGAAACGGGAGAAGTTGAAGGCAAATTGCGCGCGCATGGAACTTATTTTTGGCATCAGAACTTTTGAGAGGAATTGAGCCTTCATGGTTTTGACCATTGATAATTGAGCCCAAAATCCCTTTTACAATATGCAAAAGAGACCGAGAACGAGAAACCCAGGAAATGAGAAAAAAAGGTCCTGCACATCAAAGCAGAACTCTTGACATCGTGCCCATGGAATCTAAGACACTTGCTGATCAACCCACGCATGCATCTACTGATAAGACTTGAACTCTCTCAAGACACCCTTGCATGCTGCAGGGACCTCAAGGGTATCTTGAAGCCGAAATCAAAGCAAACCAGATTCTACAGGAATTCACTGAGGCAGTTGACCTTGACCATGAACCAATAGATACCTTTTTCTACCCCTGTTAGACTTCCCTTCGTCGAACTTTTTTTAAGAGGGTTATTTCCAGGTGAACGTTACCCTGTGCAATGCGATAGTTTCTTTTCCGTGCTTTCTGGTGCCATAAATGGTGGAGCAAACGTGGAAAGAAGCTTTTGTGGGAGGAAGAGGGAGACCCATCACAACTTCCTACCCCTCCTCAACCCCTGCCTACCCTTTTCTCACTGCTACTCTCTTTCTCTTTCTGAGTGATTCTGACAAGTGAGGCCTCACTATTCCAGTATTATTTATTATTATATATTATTATTATTATTATTATTATTATTATTTATTATATTAGTTTATTATCATTAGTAGTAGCGACTAGTATTAGTAGTAGTAGTAGTAGGTCAGATAGATACGTCGTCGTCTCGTCGTCCGTCTGCCTCGTCGTCGTTTGTCGTCGTCGTCGTCGTAGTCGTAAGTACGTAGTAGTAGGCAGAATTGTAGTTATAATAGTAGTATTTGTTGTTCGTTTGTTGTTGTACGTCGTCGTTGTCGTTGTCGTCCGTCCTTCCTCCTCCGTCCTCCTCATTATTATATTTTATTATTAATGTTTATTATGACTATTATCAAAATCGTCCATCATCCTCATCATCATATCCATCATCATCATCTCATCATCATCAGTATTCTTATTATATTAGGGATTTATCATTGTTGTTGTTGTTGTAGTTAGCATCAATCATTATCATTATCATTATTTTAGTGTTCTTACTATTATTAATCCTGGTCGTCTATTGTGTCCTGTGCGCTTCTCCGATTTTACATCAGAAACATGGACCACCACGCATTAGCCCCCTGATGACGACGACAGTTTCTTATGTCACTGAGCCTGCGTGATTTGAACGTTATTACTCTGATGAGTGTCAGTAAACATGATGGCATCATTTTTTTTTTTCTCTCCCATCTTCTGAAAAGCCACCTCAGTCGCAGTGCACCCACGCCCCTCATTACGACACCCTGTGCCCATAGCCACAGCCGCCGGCACCCTACCGCATCCCCTGAGGTCACCATGAGAGGAGGACTTTGAATGGGTCCACAGAATTTTAGGCTTTATTTATTATATGCTGATTGATGATGATAGATGATCGCTACGGATGTCCCCCATTCCGGTCTGAGATGCTGCATGACTGGCTATAATCTATACATTACTGTATTTGATATATCCGGTACGATTCCAACAGCCTGTCGACCGAGAAGGGACAGTCACCCTGCAGCGTGTTTCAGGAAAGGTTGAAGCAACACTTCAGAGACGCATCCATCAAGTGATGCTGAAACTCGATTGTGTGGTCCCAGTCCTTCCCAATTGAACCGTAAAAAACTCACTGGTGGACAGGACTCGGTCGGGGCCAAACAACATTTCACATGATTCTGATTGGGGATCGAAATCCATGACCTCTTAGCCAAGAGTCCTCGCATTGCTAACCAACTTTTCGCCAAACAAATGGCATCTTGGAGCAAAAGTGACCACAGGCTGAACGTTGGGCGAAATCACAGCAGAGGTCATCATAAGAGAAGACCAAGAAGCCCTTGGCACTTGGCACTTTTTTACATGATTACTGACGACCGAAGGGTTTATGACAATGATGCTGTAAAGTTTCATTGCTTTTTTTCCATGGTGCGGTGACTCGCCGCCCACTCCCCATCCACACCAATTTTCCGCCCTCATCTCCCCCTTTTTTTTTGTTAACTCCTTGTCACTGCGTTTTCAAGTCTGTTTCTTCTATTGAGGTTGTATTTTTGATTGAAATGGTTCACCAAGTACGTTAGTGTGTGGGACTGATTTTATGACTTTTTTTTTTTATTTTGGACTCAGATGTCATTTCAAAGTGTTTCCTAGCGTTAGAGCAAGGAGTGGGGCAAGCAAAATACGGTGACTGTAGGTGGTGGTGAGTATAATCGTGTGCTGCTGTTGTAGACCATGGAACTCCATTTGTATTTTACCCATCCCTGGGGAGAAGCCGTTGTTAATGGAGAACTGTGGAGTGGAAATAGTTACCCCTGCCGTAGAGGCCGTTGGACCTAATGTGGTTATTTGTTCATTATTTATCATGGAAAGTCTTGGGGAAGCATTTAACGTGAAATCGTTGAAATGTTCACACTTTAGTCTTGACGTTCGTTTGCTTTTATTTTCCTATCCGTTTGACTGCCTCCTTACATCTAAGTCCCTTTCATTGTAATCCTGCAGGCCTGATGGGGTGTGGGACGTTAATGTTACTTGCCCGCCATCAAAGGCCTGTGGGCACCGGTATATGCAACTAAACTTGCAGCCTCAAACAGAGTTTTGTGTTCTCATCCTAGACAGTCCTCCTTCGATGCATACCGTCCACTGGAGACATCAGCCACATGGGTGTGAATTAAGACTTTAGTTTTTAATCCTCCACTTCGTTTACACAAGCAGATGTATCATTCAATGTCCCTTCTCTAGGTCCGTGTACTGCTGGCTGCTAGATAATGTCCTGTTTAAGAGGTCAATCCACTATAGACACTGAATGAGGCCCACATATTTGGGAGAGCTTGTAACAACTCTCCTGAAATCTATACCCTTTTAAAACTTACCTTTATCAGCTTTCCTTTCGTTTTGCGTGTGTATCCTTTGCCCGGACCTTGCGTGTTTTGGGTTCAGACTTGCCAGGTGGTACAAGTCCCCAGTGGACCCCCCCCCCCCCCCCCCCCCCCCCGGATGTATGAAGCTCCCGTCCTCCTAGTATCATATCGATTGGTGAAATTGGTTCATTGGACGCCTGGCTTGATCACAGTTTTACCGAAAAATGTTTGTCTTAAATTTTTGACAACTTTTTTTTTGCAGACCTACGACCCATGAATGAACAACACTGTATGTAGTTTATGACACAGCACAGTCCAAACACTCGTGGTACTAGGAGCGTGGTAAAGCTCGTGTCTTGGGGCCCTGTTTCAGATTTCCTCTGGACAACTTCCCTTTTGAAGGGACTTCTGGTCTGTCAGATACTGAGGCCCAGAATTGTTGAACTTTGCAAGGTTTGTTTGCATTTAGTTTTGTCCCAAGGTTCAAGACTCAGTGGTATTGTTTCTAATTCAAAGTCATTTTAATCTATGATAGGAACAAAATACAATAAAGAAAAAAAAGTTTAAATGCTGCTGCATCTGTTGATAGGAATAATATCAATTCATAAATAATGAGTTAAGATGGATAGATGATAATGATGTTATTAATAAGAATGAATAATAATGAAGAAGAAGAATTCCAAGTGCTAGAAAACCGACACTACTAATAATGGTGATAATAATATCAGTTTTAATAATGAACATAAAAATGACAAATGATGATGGTGATTATGGTTATGAATGATATGATGATGATATTGATGGAGAATTGTATAATTCTACTACTACTACTTCTACTGCGCTGCTACACTACTAACACTACTACACTACTTCTACTGCTTACACTTACTACGTCAGAGAAAAAAAACAACAACAAAAACAACATCAAATTTGTAGAATGCAGCATCCGGCATCAGCAGCTCCAAGCGGCTGTACATTCAACCTTGCCTAAATAAACCACACCTTCGAGCCCCCTCCTCATTCCTCATCCTCACCCCGATCCCACAGCAACACACACCTCCCCGTTCCATAAGAATGACATCAGCCAACCAGCGTTTCCATGGATTGACAGTTAATTTTTGTGACCGATGTTCTGTATGATACTCCTTGGGCTGGGTTATTGTAAGTTGTACGGTCTGAAGAATTCTGCCGGATTTGGCAACATTCGGGGGGTCTGCACCAGAGAGCGTTTAAAGTATGTGTCTCTGCAGACACCTTCAGTTTGGCCCATACCACGCCAACCCCCTCCCTCCCCCGTCACACACACACCACACACACACACACACCCACACACCACACAACACAACCACACACCAACACACCACACACACACACAACACTACCGCACACGCGGGATACGCCTCCTCTCTCTCTCTCGTCTCCCTCTCTTCCTCTCTCTCTCATCGCTCTCTCTCTCTCTCCCCACACACCACACCACACACACACACACATACAGCACCACATAC
>JADBJO010023615.1:0-5000 GCA_016801955.1 Conus betulinus
GAGAAGAGAGAGTGTGATGTGTGTGTGGTGTGTGTAGGGGGATTTGTTGTTTCTTATCCAATTCAAGTATGTCAACATTAGTGATATCAACCAGAGGTGTGTGTGTGTGTGTGTGTGTGTGTGGTGTGTGTGTGTGTGTGTGTGCGTGCGCGCGCGTGCGTACGTGCGTGCGTGCGTATGTGTGGCATGGACGTACATGTGGATAGTGGATAGTGATTCCTCGGATCTTACTTTGCCGATTTCTGTATAAGTTAGTAGTAATCGCTTCTTTCCTTGACTTAAAGAAAAACTATTTATCATATAAAAAAAGTGAAGATTTATAGATAAGTTATTTTTTTAATCGTCGATCAGTCAGTCACTCAAGCAGTTTGATAATCAGTCACTTGGATACTCGTCTATTTACCGTTTAAATATGATACGAAATCTGTCCACAATGTTCTCTTGCATCGAGTTCAGACAGTTCATATTGTCACTTACCGGCGAAAAAATACACAACGATGGCACTTCATTTTTGAGGCAGACACTTGTGTAATGAACAAAAAAGCTCGCAAAACTGTAATATCCATTTTGGCAAGATTTCCCTCACCTTCCCCTCTTCTGACATATTTTCACCAAAGGTAGGACAAATGAAATGATTCCTTATTGCTTATGTCCACAACCATGTTTCCTTTCTCAGTGTGTCCTCAACCATCTTTACATTTCATCAGGCCTGTTTTACATTTTCATAATGTCCTCATCCTCTTTACCTTTTCATAATGTCCTCACCCATAGTTCTTTCTCAGGATGGCCCACACACCCATCTTTCCTTGCTCGGTGATGGTCCACACTCATTTTCACTTTCTTTCAGTGTCCATACCAGCCTTTCTTTTCTCCATGATGTCTACTTCCATCTGCCTTTCTCACAATGCCCATATCCATTTTTGCATGTTATGATGTCCACACCGATCTTTTGTATGTTACTTTCTCTGTGAGGAGAGGCACATTCGGTTGTATCTTTTTTCTTTTCTCTCTTTCTCATGATGTCATCGTCTATCTTTTTTATGCTCATGATAATCATACCCATCTTTCCTTTTGTCATGGTTTCATAATCCACTTTTCCTTGTTTTTGGTTTCCGTATCGATCTTTCGTTTTCTTCCATGGCCGTATCTATCTTTTCTTTTTCATGATGTCTTATCTTTACTTTGGTTACGACCTTAATGTTGCCAGTTGTGTTATTGCCTTTCCTATGATGTTGTCATTTATCTTCCTTGCAGCTGGCGAATATCAGGGCTGTTCCACTGTGTATACTTGTTTGGATAGTTGCACTGGCCAGTTCAGGCCTGACAACTTTCCTTTTTTCTTTTGTTGTTGTGTGTTGTTGTTTAGAAATAGCTGTTGAGATAGGTACATTGGCCACATTAGAGCTATCTACTTCTTGTAGGTTGTTTGGATAGGTACGTTCACGCGTGACGTTCACATGCCACCATAACTTACCTGACAGATGAGAATAACTATTCCAGGACTGCGTGTGTGTGGGCGGGAAGGATGGAGCAGGGGAAAGAGGAGAACAGCGCATTAAGATGGGAGGTGGTAATGACAATTTTTATGTCGGTCGGAACTTCAAACTGCGAACACACAGCGTCACTCCTTGGTCAACCAGGCACAACGTTATTTTTGGTTGTGGGATATCCCTTTCATAATCTGGCACCATGTTGTCTTCGGTGTAGGATATTCGTCTCAATATCTTGTGACATGTATTTTCGGGTGTAGGATATCCGGTCCATAACTGGCACCTTGTCATTTTGGTTGTAAGATATATCCATGGCACCATGTTATTTTCAGTGTAGGGAAATCAATTCATATGGCAGCCACAAGTGTTTTTCCGGTTGTATGGTAATACCGTTCATTTCTGGCACCGTGCTACTTTTCAGTGTAGGACATCCAGTTTATTGTGTATATCTGGCACACTATCATTCTCGGCATGTATGTTATCCGCTTATATCTGGAAACATGCCCCATTTGTTTTCGGTGTAGGATTTCTATTCACATTTAGCACCATGTTGCTTTGTCAGGTGTAGGCTGTCCACGCACACCCAGCACCGTGTTTACTTTCTGCGTACACCTGAAGGCTCAATCCGTGCATCGCTAACACCGTGTTTCTTTCGCCGTGAAGGTGTGTTCTGGAATCCGTGGTACTTTTTGCCGTAAGATGAAGGATATGCGCGCATCTCCTCGCAGCATGTTACTTAATCCGCAGTGTGTATGATATCCGTGCGCACGTGGCCACCATGTTACTTTGCCCGCCGTAAGGTAGGTAGATACCCAGTCCACCCCCTGGCATTGTTACTCTTTCTTCATAAGGTGTAGGATTACCCAGTACACACCCTAGGGCATGATTATTTTCTCTGCAAGACATTGAATAACCCGAAGCACGCTCGACACCGTGTTACTTTTGCCCCGTAAAATGGAAGATACACAATGCCACACCAGTCAAACTGAGTTACGCTTGCACGCCTGACATTATGCTCCCTTCGCTCCCCGTAAAGTGTAGGATACCCGCGTTGCACGCCTGGACACTATGTTCATTTCGCCGTAAAGTGTAGGATACCCGGTGCACGCCTGGCATTGAGTATTACTTTCGCCGTAAAGTGTAGGATACCCGGGTGCACGCCTGGCATTGTATTACTTTCGCCCGTAAAGTGTAGGATACACCCGTTGGCACGCCCTCGGCATTGTTACACTTTTGCCGTAAAGTGTAGGATACCCGATGCACGCACGCCGCGCATTGTTCACTTTTGCCGTAAAGTGTAGGATACCCGGTGCACGCCCGGCATTGTTACTTTTGCCCGTAAAGTGTAGGATACCCGGTGACACGCCTGGCAATATGTTACTATTTCGACCCGTAAAGTGTAGGATACCCGGTGCAAAGCACCCGGGCACGCCTGGCATTGTTTACTTTCATAAACAACGTGTAATGTCAAAACCGTAAAGTGTAGGATAACCCGATGCACGCCTGGCATTGTTACTTTTGCCGTTTAAAGGGTAGGATACCCGATGCACGCCTGGCATTGTTACTTTTGCCGCGTAAAGTGTAGGATACCCCGTTGCACGCCTGGCATTGTTACTTTCCATTTCGCCGTAAAGTGTCGGATATACCCGAGCACGCCTGGCATTGTTACTTTTGCCGTAAAGTGTAGGATACCCGATGCACGCCTATTGTTACTTTTGCGTATTAAAGTGTAGGATACCCGGTGCACGCCAGGCATTGTTACTTTCGCCGTAAAGTGTAGTACACGTAGGATACCCGGATGCACGCCTGGCATTGTTACTTTCGACTTTGGTATTTGTAAGTGTAGGATACCCGGTGACACGCCTGGCATTGTTACTTTCGAGTAAAGGTAGGATACCCGGTGCACACACCTGCATGGCATGATGTGACTTACTCTGTCGGGTGGTGTAAACATTTCCACACACTTGGCACAAGCGACATGCCCTCTCTGATTGTTGTAGGCAACCCAACCGGTGCACTTCCAGCATCTGTTTTCTCCGTCAGCTTAGAGAACCTTGGAACTACCTTGGGAAATACCCCCCCAGGTCAGGTCAGCTGCAATGCTGATTCCAGTCAACTGGCATTTGTTCTAGTTCAGCCGACCCAGCAGGAGCCATTTCAGTGCTGTCACTACGCAAAGGACTTTTGGACATTTCTGTCAGCGCATGCACCACGCACGCACGCACGCGCACGCAAGCACTGTTTCACGCCACGCAACGCACGCATAAATGACGAAACATCACGCACGCACGCACACGCACGCACACACACACACACACACACACACACACACACCACCACACAGAGTTGTGTGTTTTGTGTGGGGGGGGGGGAGGCGGGGGGGGTGGGGGTGTGGGGGGTGGGAGAGGGAGGGGGGGCAAAAAAAGTGTCTCACGGAAAGAATTGAAGCAAAAAAGCCAAGACTGGAATAGTACACACATTGAGTGAACGATATTGAACGATATTGACTGGATGACACGGGAAACGACTGAATGAATGCAAAAGCTGGCCAGCTGGCACCTCTTCAGCCGGCACTACCCTACTGCCAGGTAGGCAGCCCGTTGTGTAACGACGGTGAGAATTGTAAGCGCTTAGAGTTTGGTCTCTAGGGAGGAACAGGCGCTATATAAGTATTCATGGCTTATTATTATTATCATTATTATTCATATAAATCGACACATATTATACAAGCTGGACGATTGGCACCTTAGGACATGCAAAATCAAACCATGCTGAGTACGTCAGCCATTGAACCTTGCCAGGAGCGATCACACATGAATTTCAACACAGGCCTGACGATTGTTTTCTCTCTCCCTTTGTTTTTGGATTGGGGTGGTTTGAACAGTGGTTTCGGTTATTATTTTTTTTTTTCCAGTCTGCTTCCGTATTTTTGCGTTTTTTCCCCCTTTTGTTGTTGTTTGTTTTGTTCATTGTGTGTGTGTGTGTTGTGTGTGTGTGTGTGTGTGTTTGTGTATCGGTTGATGTAATTAATTGAATTATTGTTCATTGAGATAATCAGGATCGTAAGTCGTGACAGTCATTGTATACCGAAATAAAGAAACATTTTTCTGTGATAAACTTTTCATGTTAAAACTTGTCAGCCAGCTGGGGCACTAGGGGAGGAAAAGCAGGGCTGCTCCTCTATAGTTCTCATTGCTGCCGATCTTCCACCATCTCGTGCAGATTCCATGCGCGCTGAAGTTTTTTCCTAATATCAAGTTGTATCTTATGTGCATTCCATCGAAGTCGATTCTCTCTCTTCTCTCTCTCTCTCTCTCTCTCTCTCTCTCTCTCTCTCTGGTTTGCACGTTTGCCCCCACCCCCCACCCCAGCTCCAGCTCCCTTTTTGCACTGAAATATGTAACTGTTAAAACCATATAGTTCTTCTGTGCTCATTGGACCATACTGGAATTGCGATATAGAATGGCATGTTGAAGGACGTATGAAGTCGAAGCAGTGGCAACACATATC
>JADBJO010023615.1:10000-12500 GCA_016801955.1 Conus betulinus
GGTTAGAAAACAGCTAACGGGGCCCATGGCGCAGTCAGATGGTATTAAAAACGCCTAATGACTCGTGAATGCCCTGTAATGAGGACTGAAAAAAAAAGTTCATTAATCTTCGAATTAAGGGGGGGGGGGGGGGATCTCCACAGTTAACACGGCCAATGGCGCAGTCAGATGGTATTAAATACGCCTAATGACTCGTGAATGCCCTGTTATGTGGACAAGGCTACTGTTACCATATCAAAGCATAAAGAAAGATAGCATATAACTGCTGGAAGCACGCGTGTGGGTCAGATTGACCATCGCCAGCTCACGTTGGGTCATGGACTTCTAGAACCATGGAGAGCTGGCACCCTGTGTTGGTCCCGAGACGAGGGGGGAGCCAAAGAGGGGGCGGGTCAGCGGAACCGCCGTTTGATGGCGGGTGGGATTGGGCGGGGGGGTTGATCTTTGGTGCTGGGGTTCGGGGGTCGTCTGTCAAGGGGGGGTTGTTTTGTTGGAATCTGTCTCAAAGGGAGGATGAGGGTGTTGAAGGTGGATCGGAGAATAACTGTGGAGAAAAGTCTGGTGGTTCTGAAATAGAATCTTCGAGTGCATGTACATAGGTATACACACAGACACATATACACACACACGAGAGAGCAGAGCACACACACACCCCCCCCCCACCCCCCCACACACACACATATATATATATATATATATAAAAATATACACACACACATACATACATACATACATACATATATACATACATACATACACACGCACACACACATAACACACTCACATACACACGCACGCACACACGTACGTATACACACACGCACATACTCGCACACGTGTACACACACGCACACACATACACGCACACGTGTACACACACACTCTCTCTCTCTCTCTCTCTCTCTCTCTCACTATAAAGGCACGCGCGCATCCGCGCACGTTCACACACACACACACACACGCACGCATGGACGCACGCACGCACGCACACACACACGCACGCACACACGCACACACAGCACAATACATGCACGGCGCATGCACTCACACACACACGCTCGCTGTCTGTCTGTCTCTCTCTCTCTCTCTCACACACACACACACACACACACACACACAACACACACACACACACACACACACACACACACACATATATACACATGCACGCACATAAATAACTGCACGTGCACGCACATACACATGCACACACAAAAACATACACAAACGCAGGGATACATGCGTGCACGCACACAAAAACACACGTGCACGCACATACAAACGTGCACATATATTCCTAGACACACGCGCGCACACACCACTTCTGCATATACTCCTAAACAGAGTATAGAGGAGAGAGTGAGAAATGGACAGACCGTGATAGAGAGACGGGCATACCGCATTTGCAACTGCAAGTCATACAAACTTTCCCCCCTCCTCTCCCCCCCCCCCCTCCATTCACCCTACACCCCATCCCGGCCCTCCTCTTCCTTCCCGTCCGCTACACACACACACACACACGCACACGCACACGCACACAGTGACAAAAATGCAGGACTTGCAATGCGATGGTAAATCAGGCAAAACATTTCTTTCCTCCGCTAGCGTGCTTCCCCTTTCTCGCCCCATTTCATTTTGTCTGTATATTACTGATAAATTCAGCTCGAAAGCGACTCCCTTTACACATATTCTTTCAGTGTTGGGACTTGCGTGATGTGAGACACAAAACATTTTACGGTAGATTCTATATGAAACCTTGTTCAGAGATGTTCCGCCTGACGCGATCTTTAGGTCTTGAAAGAGATTAAAATTTTTCATCGGATCTGAGATTTTACAGTGGAAAGATTTTAAACAAAATTTCGGGTGGATTTTTAGAAGATGTATTTTAAAGAAAGAATTGTGTGAACGAATGACTTGCGAGTTGATTTTTAATGAGGTGACATCCCTGATATGGCCCCTTGCGGTCGGCTGGACCATAAGCAACATTACCTTACCTTACCTAGGCTGAAAGCGACTCCCTCTTCAACCCCCTCACCCCCCCACTCCCCACCCCACCCCGACCCCTACCCTCCTGACGTCCCCTGCTTCAGATGTTCTTTTTTTAGTTTGAACACCTTGAACTTTTTGCAATGTGAGGTGACACACGAGTGGACAGTCTTAAGTTGTCTTCTTCAGATGAGATACAAAACACTCGGGACAACGAAAATGCGGGGAAACAAATCACTTTAGTCGTTGCACGTGGCTAAAACACCGTTGGTTTAGTTGCAAAGTGAAGCGACTGCAGGCTGAAATCTAAACAAATTTTAAATGTAATTAACAGCGCACCGCAAAGAAAACGTAGACAAACGAATCACAAGACAAAAACACGACCCGTTTCGACCTCTTAGGTCTTCTTCAGACGAGATACAAAACACTCGGGACAGCGAAGAAATGAACAATCACTTATCTTTATTCACTTCAGCGCAAGATGGGTGTTTCATTCAAAGTCCATTTACCTCAG
>JADBJO010023616.1:0-12500 GCA_016801955.1 Conus betulinus
GTTTCTGACACAACGAGTGCCTGTTCAGATTCAAATATCATACAATTACAAGGGAACATCAAAATCAAATTTTGTTCCCAAAACGACGATAGTTACTTGTACGTTAACACCAGGATGGGAGGGGGAAGTGGACACACCACACACACACACCACACACACACACACACACACAACGGCGGTCAGAATGCGTGTGGCCGCAACGGCATGAAATGTCGAGGAACATATGATCAGAAATACCACAACAAATGCCTGTGTGATGGCATACTTTCAGAAAAATTATTTCGAAATATGAGAACAAGACATTTCACATGTCTGTGCACAACCATATTCCGACATAATGTACTCTGCTCCCCTTTTTATAATCTCTTCTCTGCGTTCTGTTTTTGTGTGCATGGTTATAAATCTCTGCGTTCTGTTTTTGTATGCATGTTTATAAATCTCTGCGTTCTGTTTTTTTTGTATGCATGTTTATAAATCTCTGCGTTCTGTTTTTGTATGCTGTATAGAAATCTCTGCGTTCTGTTTTTGTTGCATGTTTTAAATCATGTCAAGCCCGACATATAAAACGAAGAAAAACATCTAAAAGAAAGGGAAGAAAATCAGTCTTTATACAACAGAACGTATAAAGCAGGAGTCAGGTAACTCTTCCTCACATGATGAAATTATTACACGCCCATCATTCCAAACGAATGCTGCTTACGAAACCCAATCGACAAGAATACCTTCCAACACAGAGGACACAGAAACAAACAAGGGAAACATTTCCCCCTCCTCTAAGACAGAAGCATAGTTTCCAAGCATTAATGATGTACCCTGTACTTGACACATGTATATAGCAGTAACAACTGGAGAAATTAACAAAACGCAGATTAACATTCATTAAAGGGTGGCACACGTTTTTATCTTGAAAAGATAAACAAACAGCACACGAACAGCACAAATACCGGTAACTTTAGTTTGATTGAGAAGGAAGGAAATCTGAAATAACGCAGAGAATAGTAACAGTGAATGAAGAACAAGTTAGCGTGACTCTTCCTCCCACGATGAAATAATTACACGTCTTAACTCCAAACGAATGCCACTGACGACTCTAAATCGCCTGGCAGAAGTGCCACCACAGACCACACAGATCAAACAGACATCCCTGAAACGTACAGTTCATAATATGTTCGACAGAAGCTTATGATAGACAACCCCAACCTTTCATGTCAAAGGATGTGACAAGAAATACATGAAACATGTTGGAACCTCCCAACTGTCTTCACTGAGACTGGTCAGCATCTTTCCCACCTGCCTTTCTCGATTTCCTCTACTTTTCTTTCTTTTCTGTTACCGAGATTACATTTAGATTTGTCGCAGAGCCTGTGTAATATAGTAATAACAAAATGATGTATTCGTGATCAAAATCAAATAGCTTTAAATATCACAAGAATCGCAGCCTTAGTAAAGAAAATAATTCATACAAGTACACACACACAAACGCAATTCACACACACATGCACACGCACGCACGCACGCAACACGCACACACGCACGCACGCGCACACACACACACACACACACACACACACACACAACACACACACACACACACACACGCGCGCGCGCGCGCACGCACACACACACACACACACACACACACACACATATATATATATATATATATGTGTGTGTGTATGTGTGTGTATGTTTGTGTGTGTGTGTTTGTGTGTGTGTGTGTGTGTGTTGTGTGTGTGTGGTTGTGTGTGTGTGTGTGTGTGTGTGTTTGTGTATACACCACACACACACACACACACACACACACACACACACACACACACACTCACGCACACACACACACACACACACACACACACATGTCGAACATAATTTTCTCTCAGTATCCATCCCCTCTCTCTCTCTCTCTCTCTCTCTCTCTCTCTCTCTCTCTCTCTCTCTCTCTCTCTCTCTCTCTCCCTTTCCTCTCCCTCGCTCCCCTCTCTGAATCTCAACTTCAGTGTGCTTGTCGACACAAGTTGTAAAGTTATGTGCGGGTGCAAAGACTGCCCCTAGCATCGTGAGTATTTAGCACATGAAAGAAATAAATCAAATGCTTGGCCAATAATGAGGTTTTTCTGCACATCACAGATAAATCATCTCCGTCCGACAGCTATAAATCATGCAGATATATGACTGACAAGTCTGCACGCGAGCATGGGCATATGCACACAAATGGATTCACACAGAGACGCACAAACTGTCATACGTTCCACGATCTTTTTGCCCACTATCTATATAAAGTGCAACACTGTTTTCCTAAGAAGGTGTTGCTTGTACATACAGTGACATGCGTTTACTATCCGTTTTCATGCTTCTGCAGTACCTTTTAATATTATGCTTCTGCAAAACTTGACCCCGTTTCGCTTTTTCACTATCACTCGCGCCAGGATTTGGATTGATAATAACATAAGTCAACCTTAAATCAGCTCAACACTATCGCAACCAAAATCAACTCAACACTTATTGCGTTTGAGCATAGTCTTTATAGAGGAGTTTACTTCCAACTGATCTTCACAAACAACATGGTCCAACCTGATCCGTTGCTTCCTAACTGACCAGTCAGTTCAACACATCTGTAAAAGCTGCCATGTTGATGGAAGGAATAACATCAGATCTGTTGGAACAAGTTTGATTTTGATATTGCACACTAATTATGGGGGATGATTGTTAAAGAGATTTGATTTGATTAGGAAACTGATAAAACGATACATCGCAATCCAACGGAATGCGACGCAACACAGCGCCACATAATGCAATGCAATAGACCATGACACAACACGACACGACAAAATACAACAAAAATCCAAACAAAACAAATCTAAAATAAAAGTAACAGCATGGCATAATTCGACTTTTACATCACACACTTATAATAACTCTCTCTCTCTCTCTCTGCTAAGCAAAATACATAGTAGATCAGTAATCCATCTCATTCCGCATGGAAGATAATTCAGACATGCGTTAGTCTGATCAGAGTGTTAATTCATTGTAGCATTTAAACGTGATGTAGACTATAGCTGCGTTAGACGTTCATCTAACACTGTTTTTTTTTTCAGCAGAGACAGTTTCATTATCCATAGGTATGTCTATGAATTTTTGATGGCAGACAGGTACTTAATTTTCGTTGTGAACTGAAACATTGATCAACTCAAATACAATAACTGACTCACGTGTAGTCTACTTCAGATTTAAGGCTTCTTAGTATGCAGTGTAATGGAAGAGAGCAGTAAAATGTAAATGAGCATATAAGGGAAGTGAGCAGTATAATAGAAGTGAGCAGTACAATGGAGGTGAGCAGTATGATGGATGTGAGCAGTACAATGGAAGTGAGCAGTATGATGGAAATGAGCAGTATAATGGAGAATCCAAACGACCAGAAATGGAATGTTTGGATTGAGCTGTTCCAGCGATGGGAAAGAGATCGTCCACCTATCCGAATCATATGTTATCCTGTTGTGCTTGTGTTTTGGAATCTTCGGAAAACTTCATGATCATTCTGATCATGTATCGTCTTCCAGCATCCACGTACAGTGTTTTCTTCAGGTTCTGGCCTGGTCTGACCAGTTGATATTAGTCCGAGGTCCTTTACACAGAGTTCTTATGATGACATTTCCTGTACCAAGGTTGGACTTTCTGGGTTCCTGGCAGTGCAAGGTCTTCAAAATGATGAAGCACACGATACGACCTGTCTCTGCGTGGTGCTTGTGGCACTCACCATGCTGAGAGCAGCTTCTGTACTGTGGCCACTTCGTGTCAATGCTGTGTGGACAAAGGGAATGTCTCGAGCTTCTGTCGGTATAGTGATTGTCGTTATCATTCTGATCAATTGTCACTTTCTCTTTGGATTTGATCTAGTTTACGGAGTGTGTGCCACTTCCACGAGTGCATCAAAGATGTATGATCACTTTTTTTATAAAGATATGGCCTTGGATAGATCTAGTTCAATTTTGTTGTTTATTACCTACCATTTTGTTGGTAGTCAGCAACAGTGTTCTTCTACGGACGCTGTTCAGATCTGCAAAAAAACAGGTATTCGTCTTTCTGTACAACAAACCACTCAGGATTCCAGACAACAGAAAGTGTCTCCGTTGACTGTGACCTTAATTTCTACCAGTATTTCTTTCTTCCTCTTGACACTGCCAGCCACATTAAACATGATCATGATACCTTATATTAACACAGGTAGTCCGATGTTCCCAGGAATTTTTATGATCCCTCTTGAAGTCAGCAGACTTACGTGGTGCAGTAATAGTGCCGTCAACTTTTATTTGTATTTGTTTGACTGGCACCAAGTTCAGAGAGGAATTTTGGAAAATGATATCGGAGTTCTGCAGTCTATTCTGTTGTGAGCAGAGATTGATCAGGTCAATGGCAACGATGTAATTTTGTATTTTTGAAGTGGATAGAGTAACAAGTGTGGTGATACCTGACACTGTAAGTGATTTTAAACACCGTTCATTGCTGGATGACGACAGTACAGTGTTAATGAAACTCGAACAGCTTTCTTAAAATGTTGCTGTCAGTGCTTCAAAAGTTAGAAATGGACAAATCACTTTCTTCAAACTTAGCTTACTGTAGCTTATGTATGCATAGTGTGCTCATGACTATTTACTGACTGACTCATGTACTGATTGATCGATTAAATGATTGAAGGACTAACTCATGAACTGATTGATCGATTAAATGATTGAAGGACTGACTGAAAGAGCAGACGAATGAAATGAACAAGAAAAGAAGAAAGGATGGATTGAAGGAGAGTAAAAAGAATACAATAAAGAAATCTTTCAATATAAGATCACCACCACCTCCTCCTCCTCCTCCACTTCCTCCTACCCCCCCTGCTCCTCTTCCTGCTGCTGCTGCTACTACTACTGCTACTACGACTAGTACTGCTGCTGCTGGTACTACTGCTACTACGACAAGTACTGCTGCTGCTGCTACTACTGCTACTACGACTAGTACTGCTGCTGCTGGTACTACTGCTACTACTACTACTACTACTACTTCTTTTGAAATAGATAGCAAGACATTCAGCTTGCTACAATGTAGTCCTCTGTCTCACGCGGGGAGTTCATTTTCCGATCAGCATTTTCCCTGTTCATACAAGGTAGCCAGACATAGCGCAGACAAACATCATAGAGATATGACAGATGTTAGCAGATAAGAATCTTTTTCCGATCAGCATTTTCCCTATTCCCAAACACAAAGGCCTCTGATGACCGGCTTTACAATAACAAGAGTAGTAGTGTGGTAGTATAGTAGTAGTAGTAGTAGTAGTAGTAGTAGTAGTAGTGGTAGTGATGTACCAGTAGTAGTAATAGTAGTGGTAGTAGTAGTAGTAGTAGTAGTAAATGATAGCAACAACAACAATAATAATGTTGATGATGTTAGTAATAATAATAATAATAATGGTAGTAAAGATAGTAATAATATGATAATAACAATAATAGTAATGATGATGATAATATGAATGTAAATAATCATAATAATGATGGAGATGATGATGAGAATTGACTGGATGACAATGTGAAAAGACTGAACGAAGTGCCGGCAGGCAGCTCTTCAGTTGGCACTACCAAGTTAGGCAGCCTGTTGCATATACGTGAGTGTGGATTGTCAACATCTAGAACCTTTGGCAAGGGGCTTTATAATTGCTCTATCATTACTATATTATTATCATTATTAACATTATCATGATTATTATATTGGTAATAATAACAAAAACAATAGTAATAAGAATACTTTTAATGATAGTAATAATGATAATAATAATGACTGAAACAGCTGATTTGGTAGAGTCGGGACTCGTAAATCTTGATGACCCTAAGGTTGCAGGTTTGAATCTCCGCTGGGCCGATTTGGTACCGAGGGATTTTGCCTTCGAAGTGGAGGTTGGATCTGAATCCCTTTCTCAAAATAGTTCTTTGAACGAGATTATAAACTGAGGTTCAGCACACGCACGAAATCTCGTCACCAACCTTTGGCAGACACAGGCCAGTCTGGCCAGAGGCATGAACGACACATTACACATAACATGCAACGTGCGTGAAAACCGAAAAAAAAAAAAATGGAGTAAGAAAACTGATTGAGTGAGTCTGAATGACACTGGTAACAACGGAATGAGATGCTGACAGGCAGCTTTTCAATTGGCTCCACCCAGGTAGACAGCCAGTTGTGTACACGAGAATGTTGATTGTAAAACGCTTAGTGCATGGTCTCCAGCCGAGAACAGACGCATATAAGTATTATTTGTAATGATGATGATGATCATGATGATGGTGATGATGACGGTGATATAATAATGAAAATGGTAGTAATAATGATAACGGTACTAAAGATAATAGTAGTAATAATAATAATGATAATAATAATGATAACAACAACAACACAACAACAGCAATTACCTTTAAAATGATATTAAAAACAAGAGTGCTAATAATAATAACAATAATAGTAATTATAATAAAAAGATTAATAATAATAATAATGATGATATATAATGATAATAATAATAAATGATAGTCAAAATAATCATAGCAAGAACAACAGCATTAACAAAAAGAACAATTACAACAACAACAACAAAATAATAGTAACAACAACAACAACAGTACTACTACTACTACTACTGGTAATAATAATAACAACAACAACAAGAACAAGAGCAAGAACAACAATAACGATAATGATGATGATGATGATGATGATGATGATGATGAATAATGAATGATGATGATAATAAGTGATAATAAATATAATAATACAAATGATATAATGATAGCCATGGTAATAATAATAACAACAATGTAATAATGTAATAAAACTAGTAATGATATTGATAATAGTAGTAGTTAGAATACTGGTACTGCTACTACTACTACTACTGTTAGTAGTAATGATAATAATGATGATAATGATAACAATGATAATAATAATGAGAATACTTATGATGAATGATGACGCTAATGTGATGATAATGACGATGATGACGATGACCCAAAAGCACAGATTTAGCTGGATATTTTTCTCTGCCTTTCATACCCAATTACTACATTTATTTGTTCACAAACGACTTAGTACAGGACACTTTTAATACAGATTACATCGGCAGCGTGTGTTACGCATCATTTTGAAAACTCCATCACATTTTTTCAAATATCTCAAGCTTTTAACTGACGAAACTGCAATGCCTTGCTATGTGCGCAAAAAACAAACAACCAACAAAACAAAAAAAACAAAACAAAAAAAAACGAGGTCAAATTGATGAGGCCGAAGATGTTACTGAAAGACCCAGGACGAATTGAAAGCACTAAAACGACCAGTAGAAGCAGAGCGCCAAATGAAGAATGATCTATATGAGAGGTGCAATTATCAGCATTTCTGTATCTTTGTTTTTATCATATATCCTGTCAAGAATATGAAAGAGGCTATGGGGTACTGCGAAGCCAAGACACTACAATCGTTTACAGATACATAGGTCATCGACACACTGTAGCAAGTGATAGCGGCCTAGTGCTCTGTGTTGGTATCAAGAGTCCTAAACCACAGCAGGTGTCAGCAAGGTTCTGTTGAACAAGTATGGACTTAGATCAATGAAAAACGAAAACTTCTGAAGGGTACTGAAATGGTCATCGTTGAAGACTTGACTCCACTATACGTGACTCGCCTCAGGATACAGGAGAAAATCAGTGGACAAAAGAAGGTACAGTCTATGCACATTTGCTCTAGGGACAGATAGCGAGGTGTGACAAAGGAAATTTTAAAGCGTCATTAAAGGCATGATCAAAATGGCTACCTCTCGAGTACTACCTACTAACATGTCAGAGCTTCAGGTTTGTTCTTGTTGTTGATGTTCTTCTTCTTGTTCTTCTTCTTCCTCTTGTTCTTGTTCTTCTTTCTTACATCATCATCATCATTCTCATCATCATCTTCATCATCATTTATATCATCATAATCATAACAATAATGATAATAACAACAATAGAAATGATAATGACAATAAAATGATAATGATAATAATGTAACAATAATTATTTTTCTTCTTATTGATAAAATCATTACTATTACTATAATTGTTATTTACATCGTTATCATCATCATCGTTATCATCATCATTATTATTATTGTTATTATCATTATCATTAGTATTATTATCAACATCATCATTATTATCATTTTTATTAAAATTATTTTGATCACCATTATTATCATTATTATTATCATCATCATCGTCATCATTATTATCATTATCATTATTATTATTATCATAATCGTTATAGTTATTATAATTCTTATCATTATCTTCATTATCATCACTCATCATCATCATCATCATTATCTTTATCACCATCATCTTTATCATCACCATCGTTATCATTATCATCATGATCATCATCATCATTATTCTTATTATTAGTATCATTATTGTTGTTGCTGTTGCTATCATCGTTGTTATTGTTATTATCATTTTAAAAATATGTCTTATTATTGTTATGATAATTAATATTCTCATTAGCGCACCTCCTCAACTAGGGACCATGTAGTGTCATCATCATGAACATGATCATCATGATCATCATGATCATCGTCATCATCACACCATTATCTTTATCATCATCATCATGTTCATGAGCATTATTGTTATTATCATTGTTATTATCATTATTATCATTGCTATATTATTATTATCATCATTATGATTATTATTGCTATTATCATGACTATTATTATTAGTAGCAGTATTATTACTATCATCATCATCATCATTATCATAACCATACTTTTATATCGCCTTTCGTCGGTTAGAGACCACGCACTGAGCGCTTTACAAGCCACGCATAAGTTTACATGCCAGGCTGCCTACCTGAGTGGAGTCGAGTGAAGAACTGCCTGCTGGCGCAACATACGGTCATTTCTGAGTCTTTCAGTCTGTCAGTCAACAAGCTTTTATTCCTTTTTTTCAGTCTATCAGTGCATGCTATGTGTATATCTGTCATCAATACTTACGGTCAAACTGACCTTTTGTTTGGAATGTTAGTAATATGGATTTACGTGGATATAAGATGTGATGCATCACATATGGAACCTCAGTTTATTGTCTCATTCGAGGGACTGCTGGTAATTGGAGTAAAATCGCCCTGTACCAAAGCGGCCCAGCAGAGATTTGAACCCACAATCCAGGATCACTAAGATCACGAGTCTGGTGCTGTACTAACTGAGGTGTTCGGGATCTTCTGGGAACATGGGTCGTCCTGACAGACAGATAACGATGGCCAGTGATTCTACAGTCGTGACCAGCACACCAAAGCGTTTGGGTAATGATCGAAAGACGCCAACGTTCTTCATCCACAAGGGACACAGTCTGACAAGGAGAGGAGATGAGAGGTTTGGACAGTTGATAATGTTGGAGTGGCTATGGTACGGTAGAGAGTATTATTCAACTACAAATGAAGGGGTACGGCTGGATATCTTGGCTAGTAATTCCGGACAGTTGGATCAGGGGATTCTTTACGTTGACAGTTAGCAGTGAACATTTGGCACCACGTAGATGAGTGTGGTGTATACGCTACACAAGATCGGATACACCAAGGAGATGGAGATTAATTCAGGCAGTTTTGATGGGGATATGTAGATTTTTAAAGATGTTCTACACATATGAAGTTTGGCTGGGTGATGGCATTGAGATATAGCTGCTATTGGGGTTTGATATTAATTGTTCACCCCATTAACGGCAAGTATATGACTGAGGCGATGGTATGTGTGACGGTGGTATGTTGTGGTTGTATGCCTTTGAACATTGGGCAAGGGAGCTGACCCGATGAATAACTCTGAATTTGTATTCTCAGGCAGAGTTTTCCTGATCGAGAAAAAAAGATATGATGATGGAAAAGGGTCGGTGACTGCAGGGTCTGGCCCACTAAGGGAAAGAATTCCATGGGGCAGTTCTTTAGTTCTTTTGCAATCATGGAGTTGCAAGGGGTGATTTTACTCCTTACCGCAATGAGGTTGAGAGGGGAGGGTGCAAACTGAAGTCATGGTGCCAACAGTGTTGTGCAGCATATTCTAGTGGGGGAGAGTATGGCAGTCTTGGTAGCAATGTAGGGTGACACATGACAGCTTGTCATGGGGCAAAGTCATATAAGGGGTGCCCTGGTTTCAGACAGCAGCCCCCTCCCTCCCCCTTTTTTTTTCCCTCGGTGATGTCTTAATGTGAAGACACCGAGCTGGAGTGCCCACGGCAGTGTGAGAGACCTGCCACCACAGGCGGACCCCACAGCCTGCAGTGTCTGCAACTCAGCCTTCCCTAGCCGCTAGTCGCCTGCGCCTCCCATCAGTTGCCGATCCAGTCCTATTCTCGGGTGCCCCCCTGCAGGCCTTCGTCGCAGCCAAACACCTGTGACTTGTCCGCATACAGGAGGGGCCCCAAGAGCATCTCTGGCAGCTGAGGTCCCGTCGACCCCTGATTGCGCCTGGGTAAGGCAGCAGGGATCCAGCCACTCACCCAGGTGCTCGTGAATCGTCCGGTGCCTGGTTAGGTATCGGATGTTCGACAGCTCTCCTGTTTGTACTAAGGTGGGGGTAGCGAGGAGCACCAGCCCCCACCCTGGTGCCTGTGTGTGAGATGCGAGGAGGAGAGAGCGACGAGTGGAGCCTTGGCGCAGTCAGTGTCAAGTATTGGCACAAGTGTGGCGCCCTGTGTGATGCCAGTCAGAGGCTGATAGTGGTCCAGTGATGGGCAGTGGGTAACACAACGGAAATTTCATCGTCGTCCTCATCTTCGCCGTCATCCTCATCTTCGTCGTCGGCCTTCCTGCTGAGGGTTGCCCTCAGCCCCAACCCTGGAGGGTTTCAAATCCCTAATCTGATCCCCCCCCCTCCCCCCCCCCCCCCCCCCCCCCCCCCCCCCCCTCGCCGACCCAGCAAAAAAAACTAACTCAGGCAACTTCAACTTCGTGCAACCCCCCCCTAGAGTCTACAGAATCTTCAGAATGATGAAGGCGGTAGTCAAGGGAAAGAGGAAGAAGTCCATCTTTACCATCGTCTTCAAGTTTGTCGTCACCAATAGTCGGCCTCATCAAAAAAAAAAAAAAAAAAAAAAAAAAAAAAGAGAAATGGGTACAAGCCTGTTTTGTGATTTGTTTTATTGGTGTATTTTAATGTTGTCACCGTGCTGATGTAATTGTGAGATGTTCGGCTCTAAATAAATCTGGTGTTCGTGAGGTCACATATAGTCAGTCTAGCCAGTTAGGGGAGAATACAGGAGGAAAGGATCAAAGCTCTCCTTGCTTTTTCCCTCTTTTAAGAATCCCTCCACATCATATGTCACCCACTTGAGTCCCAGTAGTTGAGGGATTCGAACTCACTGATAGGGAGCTGGGCCCGGTCCCTCTAGCCCATTCTTGCACAGATGGTAGCACTGTCCTTGCGTTGCAGTGTCATTCACTGTTGTGTCAACACTCTAGGTCTCCAACCCTTGCACTCAGTGGCTGGTCTCGCCTCCCTGATGCCACGCCATACCTGAGTGTTTCCATTACTGGCAGGTAACCTTACTTATGCCCGTCGCTCCTCCCGAAACACAGGCCGCCGACAACAGTCCGCCAGAGTCCTCGGTCCTGGGCTGCCCTCTCTAGTTGTTTCCAGGTGTGTCCCATCTTTCTTGCTGTCTGCCTCAAGGTCCTGTCGCCAGGTGTTTCTTGGCTGTTTTTTTTTTTCGTTTTCCCTGGGGGTTCCATGATAACGCCTGTCTGGTGATGTTACTGACTGGCTTCCTCTGGTGTACTGGCAGGTAAGCCATACCCTAAAGATCTTAGGGTGGTCATAGCTTCGGTGCAGTGTGTGAAGGGGAGTCCATCGCAGTGGTTGGGGTGTTTCCCTAAGCTGTGGTACTTTCAGGGTTGTTCACTTGTTATTGCTGTCTGCTTCCCCCCTGTTTTAAGTGATGCATGCGTGAGATAAGTGTTTGAAAGTGTGTTAATTCTTGTTGTGTTTATTTTGTCCGGGGAAAATAGTTAGGAGAAGTAAGGGTGGTGGGACGTCCGGCTGAATGACCGTCACAGTTCAAGAGGTAAAATTTCCTTTCTCATCTCTTTTTCTCCCCCACCAAGGGAAGGGAGGGAAGAAGGTGGTAAGCTGCTTCGTGGCTTGACTGGCTAGCTTTGCTAATACAGTGGGAAAAAAAAACGTTATGATGAAAAGATAGAATAACAAGAAACGTAAAACTTACAAATTATGTTTATGTACTAATCACTTTACAAACTTATTTCATAGGCAATGACAGGTGATTGGTTACAAATAACAAAGCAAGAAGATACTTTGAAAATTGCAATGACGCAAAGGAAACGATAAGTAGATAAACCTAAGCTAAATAAGAACATTGCTACAACAACGAATCCGACAAGACATAGTCACATGGTGGAGAGAGAGAGAGAGAGAGAGAGAGAGAGAGAGAGAGAGAGAGAGAG
>JADBJO010023616.1:17500-26303 GCA_016801955.1 Conus betulinus
GAATCGTCAAGAAAATGTAGACAAACGAATCACAAGACAACGCCTATCTTGCGCTGAAGTGAATGAAGATAAGTGATTGCTCGTTCATTTT
This sequence comes from Conus betulinus, assembly GCA_016801955.1. Classification (NCBI taxonomy): domain Eukaryota; kingdom Metazoa; phylum Mollusca; class Gastropoda; order Neogastropoda; family Conidae; genus Conus; species Conus betulinus. The sequence goes on from JADBJO010023616.1 coordinate 17,592, forward strand.
CGTTGTCCTGAGCGTTATGTGTCTTGTCTGAAGAAGACCTAAGAGGTCAAAGCGCGTGGGTGTTTTGTCTTGCGATGCGTTTGTCTTTGTTTTCTTGGCGGTTCGCTATTAACTGCATTTAAGATTTGTTTAGATTTCCGCCTGCAGTCGGCTCACTTTGAAACTAGGTTTAGTTTTAGCTGGAAGCGTCTTGGATTTTTTTTTATCCTTCATACTTTCGAAGCATAATGAAATAACTTAACACACATTTACGAAGTAATAAAATAATCATGTATATCATCTGCATGCGGAGACAATGACGCTTTTCCATGGAAGAATTTGTGACTAGAGAAATAATTCGTAAAGGCACACATTTTGTGAACCTCGTAATGATCAAAGCTGAACTTGTTGTGTAATGATCACAAGGCACACTCTTTGTCAGTACTTTGGCAAGCACATGGGTGCTGAACAATTAAGTAGTGGGGGAAAACAAGTGCAGGCTAACAATTCTTCAGTCATAACAATAATGACTTGGCAAAGATTTGAACATTTAGAATAAAAAAAAAAAAATGAAGATGAAGAAAAATGGGGGAAATATATCATAAATAATTAAAAACCCTTCACTAGCTGCCTGAGAGAACTATCATAATCCCTCTCAAAGGCAGATCTATTTGTATTGCCTGCTCCTAGGTCTTTTCGTCCGCTGGATCGGACTCATCAGGAAGGCACGGTTGACTGTGTCTGCGCTTCTGGTGTCAAATAGAGACAAACCACAGTCCATAATTCTGTGGTACCATGGTGTTCTCACCACCAAGGGTTCAAAAACGAATCCAACAGCACCCCCAAAGCAGCCAGCGAAGGATAGTAAATGGAATAAAACAAAAGCGTGGAGAGGAAAAAAGTTGCTGAAAAACCAAAAGCATTATGCAAACAGTATAAAATGTAAGGGACAATCTTTGAGCCTATGCTTGAGGATCCATTCAAGGATGCAAGGGAGATCAAAAGATATGGAACAGTCTGAGTGGTCAGCTCTGCTGTTCAGTAACTCAAGCATTGTCAGTGGCTAAGAACTGTGCAGAACAACCTTTACTTGGATCTCAAGCACATGGGAAGATTTCAACTGAATATCGACTTTTAAGACACTTAAGTCACGCCAAGATCACTTTATTATCTCCAAACAGAAATTAAGCGTCGTCGCCATAAAAACATGTCTATAGATCTATATCTAAAAAAATCACAAATCACAGATCCCCCCACCCATCCACCCCACCCACCCACTCACGCACAGAATAATACACACACACACACACACACACACACACACACACACACACACACACACACACACACACACACACACACACACACACATATATATATATATACAAACGAGCATTCTGAACCAGAATTTATTGAAAGTTCAGTTGATTCAGGAGTTTGATGAAATGGAACAAATGAGATGAACAAAATATTATAAAATTGTAATCGATGTATTAATTATCAAAAGATACATATCATAAAGAGTTTAATCATTCTGCCAAAAGCGTCGTAAGTTTGGCAAATTCACGTTGTGTATTTTGTTTTAGTACCACTTCGTTAGTTTCTTTTTGATTTTGTTTGTTGGGTTGGAGTCTTTTGGTGCTTCATCTTCTGCACCACCTCCAGAGGTATAACTTCCACACTACTCATTGCAGCCTCTGCCCACAGCCACACCCTGGTGTCTCCTGCTGCAGTCCCAGCACTGGTCATCACATGGAGCAGTTGACATCCACCCGTCAGAGGGAAATACACTAGAAAAGATGCTGCACTAGAGCTGAGTGGTAGTGTCTAGTAGTGCCTGCTCTGATCCAATACACACAGCATATCACCTAATATTTTTACTGAAGACATTAATTGCTTTTTACAAAGCAAGGATATGCAAGCGTACCCCTCTGAGAATGCCTTCACGTCCATCTACCGACAGAGCCTATGAACTAGTCGATGCCAATGAACCCAACACAAACTCATCAAGATGAGACGTGTTTAGGGAATCAAAACTGAGGTCATCATGAGTGCAGGGTAAGGATGGCGAGCAGAATTTCAGACTTTTTAATCTAAACAACAAAGATGGGGATAATGAAGATATCTTGGCACCAACCAGGCCCAAGAGATACAGACACCTGCAGTGTTGGTAAGGACATTTTTGGGCAACACTCTCAAAGACGCACCCATGAAGTGAACGAAAAACTCGACTGTGTGGTTACAGTCTTCCTACTTTCGCCTATATCAAACTTAATTCTGGGTAGTAGTCAGTCGGGGTAGACAAAGGCTACAGATACATGTCTCTAATGGGAATTGAACCCACCACCCCCTTCCCTCCCACCATCGTATGTCTGACTTTAAACTCATTTATAGCACGTATCTGGGATCTGGTTTTGTAGAATAACATTTTATCTGAAACTGTAAGAGCATCTTATGTGTGTGTGTGCGTGTTTTTATCTTGTAAACATGACGAATCTTCTTCATTTTGAATCTATTTTTCAAAGTCATAGGGGCACGGTCGGACATTATTTTAAAAACATAAGATAGCTTTGTTGTAAACTAGTTTCCATTTTAGAGGCAGAATTCCTAAATGTTTATATTCCGAGAAAGTAGGGGAGGACTTCAGGAGGATCAGTTTAATGACACGTCTGTGTAAACTGAATAAAGGTTTTTAAAATATTATCACTAGCAGAATCCCATATTTTTGAGGCATAGTTTATGTAAGATTCAAGATAGGAATGAAAGAACAACTTACAGCTATGTTGGTCTAAAAACTGTTTCATTCTGGAAAGCTGGTAAATCTTTCTGGACACATTTTTACATAATAACGCAATATGATTCGACCATGACAGATTGTTATCAATAATAACACCTAGGATCATATGGTGATCAACTTCTTCGAGATTTTTCTCCATTAATACAAAGGTAATGATTGCTGCAAGAAAGATTTTGACGTTTTTGTCTGGTAGTAATTAATAAGTATTTAGTTTTTTTGGGGTGGAGTCGCATATGATTAAGTTCAGACCATTCCAATAACTTGTTGATACTTTTTTGTAAGGAGATAAAAATGCTATCTAATCTATTGTGACAGGTGTGGATAGTGGTATCATCGGCAAACATCTCACATAAAGTTGTAAAAAACAGAGGTAGATCGTTTATATATATAGAAAATAGTATTGGCCCAAGGACTGAGCCTTGGGGGACGCCGTACTTAACAGGTAGAATGGAAGAATTTGATCTATTTACCGAAACACACTGTTTTCTGTCTGAGAGAAATGAAGATAGAAGTTCCAAAGCGTTGTCAGTTAGGCCATAGATCTTTAATTTCTCAAGTAGAAGACTGTGGTCGACGACATCAAATGCTTTCATAAAGTTTACTACTAGAACACCTGTGATTTTAGAATGGTTGGTTGGTCCTAAATCCGGACTGGTTTGGATGAAACAGATCGAAGGAGTTGAAGTGATTAAGAATGTGTTTTGTTTATGTTTATATGATCTTCCAAAGGTTTAGAGAGTATAGACAAGATGGAGATGGGTCTATGATTTGAGGGATCAGCATAGTCACCTGATTTATAGATGGGTGTAACTTTAGCAACTTTAAAAGCTTTTGGAATATAACTTTTTGCAAGGCATAGGTTGTAGATGTAAGTAAGCGTTTCGGCGATTGCTGGGGCTGACAATTTTAAGATTTTCCCATCAATGCCATCAAGACCACTTGTGTTACTTTGTTTTAGGCTACTTAAAGATTTACACACTTCATGCACACCCATAAATGGTATATTTGAAAGAGAATATATTTCTAGAATTGCAGAAGAAGTCCTGAAGAATATCCAATTATTTTTTCTGCTACTTTTAAGCTACTTAGAGATTTATACACTTCATGCACATCCATAAATGGTATATTTGAGAGAGAGAATATATTTCTAGAATTGCAAAAGTCCTGAAGAATATCCAATTTATTTTCTGACGTTCTGTTTGTTTTTATTGTTGAGTTAGCTATGTCACAAAAATGTTTATTCAAGACATCAGATGATAAATCTTTTGGCGAGGTAGTATTACCTTTCACACATTTTTATTAGTAAGCTCGGTTATCGCTTTCCAAATAGATCTGTTATCTGCTTTGGAAGAAATAAAAATCTTGAAAATACTTTTTCTTTGACGATCGTTTTAGGTAATTGACTAAGTTTCTTTTTTTTTTTTTTTTTTTTTTTATAGGAATCTCGACTCCCTGACACTAACAGCGACTCTCTTAAGTCGGTAGCAATGTCTATATCTTTAGTTATCCAGGGTTTCTTAGGATTGTTGCTAACACACGCATTGTTTTAAATGGGGCATGCTTATCATAAACATTAAGGAAACTATACAAGACTTCTAAAGCCTCGTCGGGGTCTGTGAATTGATAGACCGTGGAAAAGAATGAGTTCATTAAATCCCGCTGAAAGGAGTCATTGTCAAATTTTGAAAAGTTTCTATAGGTAATTATCTTGTGGAAATTGTTTGGAACTTTTAACTCCTCGCTTGGACCACGTAAAACACACTGGAGAATGGTCGCTGCAACCGAACGTCGGTGAGCATATTTCTATCATGGTGTTAACTGAAGAAGCATATATATGGTCAATAAGTGTTTGGGAGGTAGCGGTGACTCTTGTTGGTTTGCCTATTAGTTGGTCGAGGTTAAATGATTTGTAAGTTTCTGACCAAGATTTGTTCGATTTTAATAAATCAATATTGAAATCACCTAGTCATATATGTTCATAAGAGAATAAGGATGCTTCCTCCATCATTAAAGAAAATTCATCTATCCAATCAGTTCGCTCCACCGGGTTTCTATATATAAAGCTTGTAAGACTAGGTTTCGATTTTTTCAGCTGTAATTCGATCCATAAGGATTCTACTTGGTATTTTTCTAGAGACGAGATTTGCTTAAAGTTTAAACTTTCATAAATGTATATAATAAGACCCGTTTCTCTAAATTTGGATGGGTCTTTGCACACTACATTATAGCCTGGTATTATTAACAAATTTTTATATAAATGTCAGCGAACCGCCCAGAGAAACGTGGACAAACTAGTCACAAGACAAACCTTGTCTTGTGACTCGTTTGTCCACGTTTGTCTGGGCGGTTTGCTGACATTTATTTAAGATTTGTTTAGATTTTCCCCTGCAGTAGTTTCACTTTGCAACTAGATCTGGTATTATTAGTTCTGAGTCGGACACTTGGTGGGAAACCTTGTTTCTGAAAAGCCGAATATGTGGAAGCTTTTACCATGATTGAAAAGAATATCAGATACATACATCATTAAGCTTATAACAAATATTCAAAAATCCTACTCGTAGGCCATCAGCAGATGGCCACTCGTTACGTGTTACTTGCATGGTACAGTAACAAACAAAAGAAGAAAACAAAAAGTAGTAGCAGCCAAGTACAAATATAATGCACAATAAAAAAACATGAAATATAGAAAGGGAAGGGATACCTGAACTGTTTGTAACAAAAAACAACCTATTTTTTTTCCAAAGACTATATTCATATAAGACAAGAAGAAAGAAGAAGGAGAAAAAAAATCGGAACTCTTGATCAAAAGGCACAAATGAATCAATGTCAAATTCAAAAACTCTTTTGCACTAAGTACCAGGTGAAATGATATTGGCCCGGCAAAAACTGTGACTCACCATAATGATTAAGATCATACAAACACATTACAGTAACTGACATACATAGATAGGCCTATATACGCGCGCGCTCAGGAATACACACACACACGCCGCGCGCGCGCGCACCCTCATGCACGCACACACGCACGCACGCACGCACGGCACACTTTTTAGAATTTCAGTTTATATAGAAAAACTTACTCTCACAGTGAAATTCAGTGCACCATTTGATACGCATTATAACTATTCCAATATATCCATACTAATCACGAATGCGTATTGACACTTGCAACCTCATACACAACAGGAATAGTTTAATGGTTGAACTGGGGATGATTAGGCTGATAAATAGGCCAATATTGGCTCGCCAGTACTTGCTTGCGACGCATTTGTAGAAAGACGTTCTGTAAAGGGGTGAAGTTGTTCAGATGTAGTTTGAATGACGGGGGGATTTCTGATTTCTGGATACTGAGCCACAAAAAAATTGACTTTTGGTTTGCTGTCAGTTGACACAGAATCACGTAAATTACTTTTTGGAGAATGTTCGGGAAAGAAAGTTGGGGGGTAATTAGGAAGAGCAAGGGATTGTACCACTCTAGTTAGTGAATTCGGCACAAGAGGGGGGTATTGATCACAAGATCTGAAGAAGGGGGGAGTTGTGATGTCGGTCCTGAATTGTAGAATTCCTGTTGTTGTGTGCAGTGAATGCAGGAGAGGGGGATTGAAGTCTGAAAATATGGGAGGATAAATTGTATGGGACTGGCTTGACTGAGTGTACCTTCGGGGACCAGTTCTACTGGACCTTGGGCGATTCAGGGGCATTCTGTCTTCGGCCTGTTTACACCACAGAGCTTTGATATTTTCCGCTATTTTAGCAGTATTCCTGGGGCTAGGAGGATGCTTCATGTCTTTGTACAGACTTGTATCAGAAAGGAAAACATGGGGAAATGATCAATAAAAATAACCTTATTCTTTTCACACACATCTTTAAGTTTGAATTCGACGGAATTATAGAATTATTAAAATGGTGTTTGCCTCTGGCAGGAAGTATTGAGCTAAACGCTACACGTGCCTGTGGGGAAAGTTTTCAGAAGCAGGGTGACAAGATCATTCCACATATCTGGTGTGATAGGTCCAGAGGGGAATGAATTGATGCTAACATGAATAATTACATCTCTTTAATGTTAGGAGTAACTGGAATTCAATGAAGCCATCTGTGTAGGTCATTAATCGACATACCTGGTACACAAATCTTAAACATAGTATCACCCCTTAGTACAAGCCTTTTAGGATTTAAAAATCGAATGACAGAGTCACCGATTAACAACATTGTGACTCTTTCGGGGATGGACATTTGGTTTAATGTTTCTTGAGATGAGGATTTAGAAACATTGTTAGTTGAATGTTTTTTTGTTTGTCTATATTTGGTACACTCATCCCTAATGATTGTGACAGTGGCTGGGAACACTGATTGTCGTTCATGTCTGAGAGGACAGCAAAGGCATTGGAGGTCAGTACAGAATACTCTTGTTCGTCATTGTCAGTGTCGCAGTCATTTACCGTAGGCCTATTCGCTGTTCTCGAAACTGGATTTCCACTTCTTACCTCCTTGGTAGTATGGTCAGTCAACAGTACATTCATCATGTCACGTTCTTTAGAACTTTCAGTGAAAACTCTCTCTCTCTCTCTCTCTCTCTCTCTCTCTCTCTCTCTCTCTCTCTCTCTCTCTCTCTCTCTCTCTCTCTCTCTTGTGTCTCAGTTGTGGTCTGTGGTAGTCTGTGCATTGTTTGATGCGATTACTTTCTGATCACAGTGAGAGCTTTTAGCAGTTTGAGTTTCAACTGGTATTTTTTCAGTTTGTGATTTTTTTCATTTTTCTTGCCTCAGACTGGATACTACTTAACTAACTGGGATTTGATTGATTGGTTTTCTTTCACAAGCTGTTTGTTTTTTGCTTCAATAATTTCCAAAGAAGCTTGTAGATTATTGATTTCGGTTTTTAGATACTCACATTTGTCGGAATATATGCGCACGAAGTTCATTTTTGGCCGCCACTTTGGCGTCTTCGACCATGGCAATAATAGTGTCTTGAATAGTGTCTTACAAAACACTCCAAGAGTTAACTGTCCATTCCAGATGGCCAACCCTCCTTTTCAAGTCAGGGAGAGGGCTAGGGGTGTGCTTAGGATGGGACGAATAGTACAGAGTGAGTCGAGTTTGATTTCTTGTCCTCTTACTGATGGGGGTGCTTTTCTTTGGGATGGTTTTTTTTCACATTGTTCATACTGCTCCCCAAAAGTTTGGAACCACAGGCGAAGCAGTAGTGAGTGAAGATGACGGTATATCCATAGTACCGTCAGGGCTTTCAAGACGGTGGGGAGATTGTGAAGGAGTGAAAACATAATCTTTTTGTGGAGATGTTTCCGGATCCACCACAACAGTCAAATCAATGTCTGGGAACACCAGGGGAGAAGGGTCTGAAAGCGAGCTGATAAAACGTACAGGGACAGTGGTGAGAGATTCAGACAGTTTTCTCCATTTTTATCTAGTAAGAAGTCGTGTATGGGCTGTTTTAGGATTTCACATTCTTCACTGTCCCACAGGGGACAGTCTAAACCTTGACACAGCAAGATTCCGCCAGACCGAGTAAAGTACAGAGTTATTGTCACAGAAAGTCTGCAACCGTCTGTAGTATAATGAAAGATACGGATAACAGATTTGGCAAGAGATGGCGAAAAGGATATCTTTCTTAAAACTGATGAAGGTGTCAAAATAGTTCCATCATGATTGTAGTCTTCAAACTGGAATTCTAACTCTTCATGCATAAGAGCTGAATATTGGGTAAGAGAGACAGTTTCTCCATAAGGAGAGTTCTTCGCTACTACATGTGAATCTTCTCTGAATGGTGTCAAGACTTGGTTGCAGTTTATGTCCACTGAGATTTTCTTGAACGGACAAACCGTCCGCCATGGTAGAACAGTCAACAGACAGAACAATACACTACTCACATGGTGGTCAGTCAGTGCTGGTCCCTGTATCCTTCACAGCATAGTGAAC
>JADBJO010023617.1:0-26301 GCA_016801955.1 Conus betulinus
CATAGAGCACCCAGTTGTTAAGCTGCAAACCCAGTAGAGTTGGATGACACAGCCAGGTTGGACGTTCTGTTCATGTAGAAGAGGACTCGAGCCTATCCTGGGGGAGTGGCTGGAAGGGACCTTGTCACCGGAAGAGGACACGGAGCCAACGCTCGCCTCCCCTTTCCCTGCTCGCCTGGAGGTCCAAGGGGAGTGCAAGCGGAGCCGGCAGCCGTCCACAGACGAGCCCCCAAGCCTGGTGCCAGACAAGCGAGAGCCTGATGGGGTGAGTGGTGGTGAGGGGAGATGGAGTGTTGAGTGGGGGGATAGCTGGGACGTGCCTGAGGTAGGAAAAGGGACCTTCCTGATTCCGGTCCTGGAGATATGAATTGGAACTTTGTAATTTTGAACAAATTCATCGTTAATTTTGTTTCCCTTTGTGTCTTGCTTGGATTAAATCTTTCGTTAAATGTTTAAAGAATTTTGGGGGTATGTGTGACTTATGCAAAATGATCTTTCATAATTCATCCTCCAAGCCCTCCGTGGTTTTTTTTTTTTTTTCCTGCACTGCTCATTCCAGCCCTGTCCCCCACACAGCTGCTGCCAGAGGTAGCATTATGGCCCCAGGACTGCAGTCCACAGGGAGCAATATATATCAGATCGTCATCAGCTGTTCCATCAGAGGAGACACTGTTCTGCTGCCATGTCACTTTTGTAGCGGTCGGTATGCTTGTTTGAATGGCCTGAGCAGGGCAGTGTTGCCTCTGGGTAAACTTGAGACTGGCTGCACCTTCTGGGCTGTGGTGCTTGAGGACAAACCTTAATGTGGCTGCAGTGGTGCAGTGGTCGGTATTGCTGATTACCAGCGGGAAAGTCATGGGATCGATTCTCATAAGAGCCATACTAGATTTGTGGGATTTTTTGGTCCGTGACTGGCCTCTACCCAGAATTGAGTTTGTCATGGTCTTGGCTGGGAGTATCAGAACCACAAAGCCAAGTTTCATCCACTTCATGGATACGTCTCTGAGAGTGTTGCTCATATTTCCTGACCAGCACTGCAGGTGTCTGTATTGCTCAGGCCTGGTTGATGCCGTGACATGTTATGAGAGTAAGCGTGGAGTGCAGCCCTGTCATAAGTTTCAGACCAGAATGGATTTCATTAACATCATCATCATCATCATCATCATCCTCATGGAAAAAAGGGAAGTTTCAAATTCTGTGGCCTTTCATGTCCAGCTGTTATGGTGACCACATTTTAGATTTCTTTTTGGCTGTGCCCTGGGTGAGTTTTGTGTGAGAGGTGCAGGTATCAGCCATCAGCCAGTTCATTGTGGCTGTCATTAGATGAAGGGGGGAACACTCGCTCATACCGGCTCTGCAACTAAACGATTATGGTTGTTGGTAGGGGGCTTAGCAGGTGGTGTCCTGCGTATGTTTGATCAGAACAGGCACCACTGAACAGCACTGAAGGGATTCGGCAGCAGTGCAGTGTGTCCTGTGATGGGTTGCCTCGGGACAGCTTGAAAACTGACTGCTGCCTGTGGATGGCCTGTGGCAGAACAAGCCAGGGTATGGCTGTGGACGGGGGTGCTGGATTGAGCGGCATGGGGTAATGCCTGTAGAATGCACAGAAGATGAAAACAGAAAAAAAGAGAAATCATTGTGGCTGTGTCTAAGCCAGAATGAATGGCAAACCTGTGACTGATGGGGTTTGAACCCATGGCCTTACGCCCCACAGTGTGTGACACCATTCGTCCATCAGCAGTATAAAGTAGCATAAGCATGAAAGGAACATGGTCGCTGTTGGTGCTTTGTCTCGCACACAGATAACTCCCTGAAGGTGTTTCCCCGTGTCTATCTCTCAGGCATGCATGAATATGTTTTTGATTATAGGATGGCATTTACTAGGGGTCGCAGTTGAGTGTGAGATTTAAGCGAGAGTGGGGTCTGAATTTCATGTAACAAACACTGCAAGCATCAAGAACTGCCTGGCAGTGTTATTTTCACAGAGGTCTTGCTGGGGGAAATCATGGGTATATGGCAAGAAGAATTTTTCACGTAAGTTGTAAGAGTTTTTCAGTGTTCTTGAAGACAAGCATGAGCTTGCCCAGCAAAACGTGGGCTGTTCAGTACGCAGAGGGTTACAACTTTTAGACAGAAATTGTGTTGCTTGGGAGAAGATCATGGCTTGCTTGCCTGTCCCACACTATGCTCTTGTGTTTTTTCCTCTGCATGGTAGATTTATCTCCCTTTTAAGACTCCCTTTTTTTTTTTTTTTTTCAAACATTACTGAAGGTTAACATACACAATTTCGGCGGGAGATGCAGGGGTGGATGTCTTTATACTGTGACGTGAAATGGCAGTGTAATGTATGTTTTTTTGTCTTATCGTGGGTTACGGTGTTGCATGGAAAGGTCTTACTGTTTCAGTTTCTGACCTTGGCTTCCAGTGTGCTGAGCTTCGTGAATGCATCGATCATCAACTCCTCAGACGTCAACATCCGCAGGCTGCTCAAGTGAGTGCACACACATTCAATCTCACACACACACACACACACACACACACACACACACACACACACACACACACATGCACTCTCTCACTCACTCACTCACTCACTGGCTGACGCACTGTCAGTTACAAGTTTACATGGAAGTTGTGCTGTTTGTCGCTCTGCTGTTCGGAATTACCTGAGAATTGTCCACCATGAGTTAAGGCAACATAGAAACAAAGAAAGTTTGGTTGAACATGCAACTCAACTGTGGCACATGTTTGTTTTCAGGAACGGGCTGAGCGAGGAGCATGTCCACATCCTGGCGGGACTGGTGCGTGACCTTGACCGTGAGGTCACACGCAGCGGACACGGTGAGGAGGGTCAGATCTCACGCTTTTCTGCTTGGGTGTCGCATGCGGTGTTGTCTTGTGCTCTTTGTTTGTGTCTGACCTCCCCCCCCCCCCCCCCCCCCCCCCCCCACCCCCCATTCCCCCCCCTCTTCCCTCCAGCTAAAGTGTGGTTGCCAGGGCAATCTGTTCGGTCATGTTTGCCTTCAGAAAAAGAAGAAGAAAAAGGAAAAGGAAACTTGTTGGCATCGTGCATACATCTGATCAAACTCTCGCACGGCCAAATTTTGTGGCTTTGACTATGCTATAATGCCCTGGGGGAAAAGGCACTCTCAAGTTTGAGTCCAAAATGGAAATATAATGGTCATGTGTGTGTGTGAGCGAGAGGGAGAAAATATCTGTGAATGTCATAGTCTGTTTGGTTGTATGTGTGTTTTTTTCCTTGTAATTCTGCTTTCCTGCTGCTAGCTACTAACTTGTCAGCACTTTTAACTTACTGGTGGTGGTTGATGCTCTTTACAAGGAAAGTTCCTTCAAGAGGAGAAGTGAAGCGCCTTCTTTTTTGTCCTCAACTATAGAGAAAGAAGCTGGACTTTTTCCTTCTTTAGATCATGTTTCCACCCGTACCTGCTGGTTGGTTCGTCAGTCTAATAGGTGATGCCAGAGACTGCTGAAGCCGTTGAGTTGAAGCTTGGTGGAACAAAAGAACAGAGTCAAGCACAGACACATTGAATTTTGGAGATCTGATCTTTGGTGTTGATCAGGATCAAGGGGCGGATTGGGGTCGAGGGGCAGATTAGGGTCAGGGGGCAGATTGGGGCCAAAGGGCGGAGTGGGATCAAGGTTCCGTGATTGAGGTAAGCAGCGGATAGGAGTCAAGGGATGGATCAGGATCAAGGACAGATCAGGGTCAAGAGGTGAATTTGAGTCAAGGGTCAGATTGGAATCCAAGGGGGGAGGTGGGGGGAATCAGGGTCAAGGGGCAGATCGGGATGGAAGGGCAGATCGGAGTCAAGGGGCAGATCGGAATTGAAGGACAAATTGGTGTCAGGATGCAGATGGAGATTAAGGGCTGGATTAGGGTCAAGGGGCAGATTGGGATCAAAGAGCGTATTGGGGTCAAAGGTCGGATCAGGTCAAGGGGCAGGTCAAGGATCCCTTCAGCAAGGGTCACTCAAAGTCTGCAGAACTGGTATGAAAGAAATGTGGTGAAGAGGAGGGATGTGTCCTTAGCACGAACCTTCTGACTTTCCTGTGCTGATGCTTTGTGGATCCACATGAAAGCCTTGACCTCACCAGAGATCCCCAAAGTGGCTTTCTGATGAATTGGCTTTTTGATTAATTAAGCATGTTTGAAAGACTGTACGAAAAGTCATCATGCTTGTGGTGACCTCTTTCCATATTACTTTTCACTTTTAAAAATTCTTGCTGAAAGCGGCGATTCCTTTGAAACTTGGATGCAGAGATCCTGTTCACTGAATGTCTTGCACAGGCTTTGCTTCAGATTTCACTGCGCTTTTCATCAACTTTTCGCATATTGTGTGTGCATGTGTGTGTGTGTGTGCTTTTTTGTCATCTTTTTCCAATTCAGTTCGTTTCAGTTCTTTGTTTCTTGAATTTATAAGATCGACTGTAATTTGATAGCTGAGTACACTTGCATTGGGACTGCGAGAGATTAAAGAGTGAGTGATGGGAAGCTTGAAAGTGGTGGTTAGGTGCAGTGTATGCAGAGAAGTGAAAGAAGTCAATGGTGCAGAAATAAGATGCAATAGAAAGCCCACGTAGAATCAGTCATTTTTTTTCATTGGCTGTGACTTCATAAAACGGCAGATCTGCACCTGCACAAAAAGATGTAACTCTCCTGTGTTTTGATGAGAAAAATTAAACACTTCATGAAATCAGAAATGGTCTTTGAACACAAAAACTGCAGTTGTGTTTACATTTTTTTTGGTGTTCTCCATCTTAATTGTTTTTTCATCAAATGAAGAGTGGGTTGATTCAATCGTGAGCATGCAAAAGAAAGGGATGTGAGAGCAGTAAATTAGAGAGAATGAAAGTAATGCATGAGTACACAAGCAATGGAAACACAGAAAATCACAGGCATACGTACACCCCTCAGTCCAAGCATACTCAACAAACAACTACTCACTTGTACTGAATACCCCGCTTCCACCCTCTGGATCCCCCTGCCTCACCCTCCTTCTTCTGCTGTTTCCTCTGCTTACGATTTTTCCATGTGCATGCACACGCACACACATATGCAATCATGCTCACACATATGGGCATACACACAGTAATTGCAAGCTCCCAGCATGTCACAAGCAGTTGTGTCTTGAGGAGAGCTCATCAAAAATGATTCACACAGTCATTGGGATCACTGTTTTGTCCTGTGAAGAACTGCATGAAGCATTAGAAGACTTGGTCGGTCTGTCGGCTGTGGGTTCCCAACTGTGGTGTTTCTGATTGTGTGGTCCACAGATAAGGTGTATGAAGAGGTGTCCGTGTCAGTGGCCAAGTTCAACCACAGTCTCATCGCCACCCAGTCCATCTCTGAGCCCTTTGCAGGTACTGATGTATGCTGCTGTGTCGTCTGTTTGGTGATGTTATGAGGAAATGTGTGCTTTAAGTATTTGCATGTGGTTTATGTACATCATCTCATGTGTAATGTTTCGATGAAATCTGCTTTGGGTGTATGTGTGTGGTTTGTGTACGTCGTCTCGCTGTGTGTGGGAAGTAAGATACAGAAGTTTTTTTTTTTGTTTCTCCTTTGGCCTGGATTTATTTTCTCTTTCCCCTCCTTTCTTTCATATGCTTTTTGGTAGTGATAAATTTTCACAAGTTCAAAGATTGGCATCTATTTTCTCACAACTCCTATTAAAAAAAAAAATTAAAAAAAAATTGAGTCCTGTCTGTGATTTTGTTTTGTTGTCAAAATACCTGACCAAATTGATGCCTTAATCTTAAGTGGGGGTGGACATGCTCTTGACAAGTTCGACGCTACACATCAAATCCAAACAATTCCTGTGGCTCACCCTCCCCTGATTGACATGTCATTTCTGCCAAAGAGGGCGTGGTACAAATCAGGGTGTTGTCTTTTCTTTCTGTTTTTCTCTGATTTGAAACCTCGTCTGTATGGTCTGTTTGTGCTGAAAACTCTTTGTCTGTTTTTCTCCGATTTTACACCCCCTCTGTACAGTCTGTTTTGTGCTGAAAACCCTTTGTCTGTTCTGTAAGACTGCACTGAAAACCCTTATTAGCATAGAGGATGGTGTATGCAAGTGAGTGCGCACGCACACACATTCACACAAACACATGCACGCACACTCGCACACTCATATACATGCGCTTTCATGCACACACTCGCATGTGCTTGTAATTACACTCTCACACATGAGAGAAGAAACATGCACGCACACATGCACGCATGCATGCAAGCGCATGTGCGTGCGCACATGCACACATACACACACACATACAGAAACACACACTCGTCAACGTCAGTCTACCAAGCTGGGAAACGCTCTCTGTTCCTAGGACCAGCTCCTGCACTACCTGGGCGTGGGCACAGACACCCCCTCCCGCCACAGCTGCCACCACCACCTCCACTCTCCATCTCCACCCAGGCGGAGTTCTGGCCCCTTACCATCCCCACCCACACCCTCACCCTGCTGGGTGGAGATCCTGTTGCTTCGGCAACAGAAGGAGCGAGAAAAGGCACACAGGTCGAGTGGGGGTGGATGCCTTGATCCTGTCGATCTGGGGGCGCTTCCTGGCTTCCCTCAAGACGGCCATTTTGAATTTCGACAACCGCACGGAGCAGTTTGAAGGTAAAGGGGGGATGTGGGATGAGAGAGAGAGCAGCGTTCAGGGATGCTCTGTGTAATAACTGTGAACCTGACAGTTTAAGCTTGGTGCTGTATACTGTATCATGTCATCTCTGTGCCACCCATTCTTCCTTTCTGTATCATCCCAAGACTTTCGGTGGCAGGGGTAAGGGATGGTCATAGTGGCGGGGAATAATCTGGACATTACTTGCTTAGGCTGCCTATTCTTGAGCAGTTAGAGCTGCAGAGAGGGAGGCTCCGACTCTTGCCAAGGATTGTGTGAGAGTGGACGCTTTCAGAAAAAGTGACCAACTCACACATATGGGACAAGTGACAAACTCGGGCTGTCACACCTTAAGCAGAGCGAACGCAGAGGATGGAGGCTTTAGCTCATGCAAAAGAATGTGGAAGAGTGTATTCCCTAGAGCAGGACCTGGTAGGGGTCGTAGGCCTGGATGAACGAAGAGAGCTCTTGAAAGGTTAGGTCCATTTAGACAGGCAGAGCCAGTTCTGAGAGATTCCAAGGAAGTGCGGTTGCTTGTTTAGGAAGGGAACAGTTTGTAAACGCCCCCCACTCCCCACCCATCCTCCAGCCCGGACAGTCATGGGATGATTTAGGCGCAAGGGAAAAGGGATAAAACAGGCCCCAGAAGCATTCACTTTGACATAGTAGGTATGATTAGAAATCACAGATTATGAATAGTGACTCTCCATTTTTTTATGTTTGAATGTTAGATCAGGATTCACATTAAACAGTAATCAACAACATAGTAGGTATGATTAGAAATCAAAGATTATGAATAGTAACTATCCATTTTTTTTGTTTGAATGTTAGATCAGGGTTCACATTAACAGTAACCAACGAAGTTTTACTGGTTCAGTTACGCCAACAAAAGTATGTGCCACAAGTGCTGCTTACTGAATTGATGTCAGAGTGGGAAAGTGGACAATTTCGTTCATAGCTCTGGATTCGAACCCTTTGCTATGCACAAGATACCGATGTGTGTGTGTGTGTGTGTGTTGATCTTGTCTTTCCAGATATTTATTTTTTTTATTTATTTGCTTATCTCACTGTAAATCCTGCATATTGTAGCCTTGTGGTTCAGTGGATGTGGTGTGGTAAATATGGACCAGTGCATTTGCGGTGATGCATTCTTCTTGAAACAGAACATTTAGTCATGTGGTGTGTGCCTGTGCAGGAATGCAAGTGTGTCAGGTGTATGTTTGAGATGCATGGTAGTGACTGTGTGCATTGGGGGAAGAGAAGATTATGCAGGGGATAAATGATGGAACATTGATGGAGCATTGAGTGTGCAGTGTGATTCCCAGTCAAAAAAAAAAAGGAAGGCATGGTCACAGGACTGACCCAGATATTTTATGTTTTGGGGCGAATATTTACTCTTACTATTGATGCTGTCTGGCTGTGTGTTGACAGATGTGAACGTGGAGCACCTGCAGGTGCTCATCTTCCTGTTCCACAGCCTGCAGCTGTCCCACAAGAAGACCCTGCTGGTGCAGGTGGCCAACATCATCATCACTGTCGCCGACATGGACCCCAGGTCAGGAGACTCTCACCCAGGGGAAAAGTGGGGGGAGGTTGGGAGTGAAGGGGAGAGGCGGGCCTGTATCTGGTGTCATTTATGTTCTGTATGGCTCCCATGAAAGATGTGACCAGTCGGCCAACTCTGTTCGGCCAGAGTTCAGTTGTTAATGCAGTACTCAGACGTCCTGACAAAGCATCACACTTTTCTGGCCCAGTCATGGAGCCATGTTCTCTTCCTTTCATCCTGTGGCTGGACAGTGCTGACCTGTCGCATTTTCTCACCTGGATGTTTTGCGAGAGACTCCAGGTGTTTCATCTCCCTGGCATAGCGCTCAGAGTCGGAGTCTATGTGATTGGGGCCATCAACATCTCTAAGGGGGGTTTCAGCCCTCAGTGCTCCTGGAGCTCCTTCATGCGGCAACTGTCTGGCAATTGGAAGAGTCCTTAATTAGCCACGATTGATGGGACTTCCAGCTGGCTCACGGCTAATGATTTCTAGGGTATTCCTGGCAAGAACATCCCTCTCCACCCATTTAGACCACCCCAAATAAACCTTTGGGGCTAAAAAGACGAAAAAATATTGGGCAGAAAATCCCTTGTTGATGTATATATGATCGTTTTCTCCCAGCCAAAGTGCTAATGGTGTTTAGAAATGTTTTGGCAAGGATTTAGACCTAGACATCTGGCCGTAGGTGATGATCAGTGGTTGCAGTGGTGGTGATAGTGCTGATGAGTTATTGTAATGACAATATTAGCAGACTGATCACTGCTTCTTGTTCTGTGCCTTGCAGGCGTCTGGGAGAGACGGTTCCCCTGCCCCTCAGCCGCCTGATGCTGGTGTTTGAGTACCTGCTGCACTACCTGTACGACCCGCCTCAGGCCCTCATGGAGCAGGTGCAGTGGAACCTGTTCACTGTCTACACCTTGGCCCAAGGCCGGGCTGAGACGGGGGCCCCGCCTCGCACCCCCCACTACTTCCACTGCCGGGAGGTGGAGGATCACTTCCGCAAGAGCATCCTGGCCTTGGAAGGGTCAGAAGGTGGGTTGTTTGGGGGGTTGGGGTGGTGTGGAGGTGGAGAGAGTGTGGGTTCATAGGGTCCTGAAAGGTTAAGGAAAGGCTCAGGTTTCAAGCTTTGTTGTTGGTGTAAAGAAAAGCACCCCCAAAACCCAAACTTTGTGGCTGTAGTATGTGAATTCAAGTTTCGTGAGTGGATTCATAGGTAAACTACTGGGACATTTTAGTTGTTTGGGAGTGTTTAGGACTTTGGACCCTGTCACTTGTAGTGCCATGTTAAGTTCTATCCTCTTTTGATCGATGAGGGTAAGGTTACACACTACACACGTCTTCAATTGCGACTTGAGAGCAGTCTTCAGCAGATTCTTATTTTGAAAATGTCATCTAGTCAGGTCATGATAGTTTGTGTATGAATTTTGTACTCACCGTTAAATGTGAATCGTGGTGAAAAAGGGCAGTGGAAGGGAGATGGGTGAAAGAAGCAGGGGGGGGGGGAGGGGGAGAGTGTTGAAGGGACAGGAAATGATGCATGTGAGATTAGTTGCATGGTTGATTGCTTGTGAAAAAGAAAAAAAAAAATTTGTACGGGTGTAGTGTTACGGTGTGTGTATGCGCATTCTCCTGCATAAGTAGTTTGTGCTCACTGGCTGTGTGTGCATGCTTGCGTTTTCACCTGTGTATGTGTAGTAAGAATGTGAGAGGATCTCTTGTACGTAAAGCATGTGGCAGTTGAGAAAAAGATGTGGAGGTGTTGCTGCTTATTTCCGCTTTCTGAATTTTTTTTTTCTTACTATGTGCAGTGGGCAGCATGAAGCCACGGTTCTACAACCTGAGTCCACCAGACACTCCTGTCCAGGATGTGCCCAAAATTGATGGGCTGGTCAGTACCTGTCTGACACTTTTGTTTTTATCGCTTTGAGCATTGTAGGTTTTGGCACAGTTAGATGGTTTGTTTCCATAGCGTACTGCTAAGTTAAGTGAAGGGAAAAACATCATCAACAAAAAGAACTCTGATACCTCAGTTAGTTGTGTTTCACAGCTGTTTGAAAGTTGGCGTCAAATTTTGTCAGCTGTCATTTTGCAGAACATTGCTGTAAAGTTTTCCGTAGTACCAAAGAGAGATCAAGCATTATAACAAAAATTTTTCAGTGTGGATATTGGGCATAAGAAGGGGCAGCAGGTTTTTAGAATGGCTAAGTGAGTGTGACTTGTTTTGAAATCCTGTATAGCAAACAAGCTTGAGCTTCCTCCAGGAAGGGACACCTCACACTAATCCCTGTAGCCCACATCTGCGAAGCCATGAGGCCTCGGCACATAACGAAAGGAAAAGAGATGACAGGTGACAAAGTAGGAACAATCATTGAGAGACATAGGAGATGACTGCGCCTGGAGATTGGTGGTAATGAGATTTAGGGTTGCCTTCAGCTCCTCTTCAGTGTGTAGAAAAGGGAGTTGTTTGGAAAAGCTGATAACGTACTATCATTTCAGTGAACAGTCCTTTAGTTCCAGCGCAAGGTACTTCATACAGCTGTAAGGCCCTTTCAGGTCGTTTCACAGTGGGTTTAAACAGAACATTCCATATATGAATTTGAAAACATTTTCACATTATGAAAGTGAAGAACTTGTGATGTGATTCACTGAGATGCGATTTGTGCCGCCCAGTTTGATGTAGGGAAATCTTTTTGAAACAACATAGCTATATTCAATTCCACATTTTGAAATTGAAGTTACAACCGAAAATGGCAGGAAAGTGCTCCTGTAGGAAAGGAGGCTTCCAGAAGTATGAAGTAGGACGGATTTGGAGCATGGCATCCGACAAGATGAATGATTTTATTGAATTTTCACCATGTTTACTTTCAGTGAAAACCTTTCTGTTAAGTGTCCTTGTCAGACATGTGGAAGTTCTTTTAAGGTCCCTTTGAATCTATTATTGTATTACACCAATCAACCGGATTCCCTGAATAAACTTGTCATAGGATGAAGGAATTTAAGGATGACATTTCTGGTGTTAAATCAAGATGTTTATTGTAACACCGTGTGACGTGTGTGGTGGCAGGCGTGCACGTGTTGTCTGCTGTCAAACCAGAAACGCTGGACTACGGCCTGCTGTACTCCTCCTGCATCAAGCTGCTGATGGCCGGGTCACGCTGCGACTTCACCAAGTCCAAGCTGTCACCTCTGGTCAGTGCTGTGGTGGAGGGTGGCAACAGGGGTGGGGGGTGGGGATGGGCTCGCTGTAGTTGTCTTTAGGTCGTCTGGAAATAAAGCAGAATTCTCGAACAAATGAGAGAAGATGGGAAACTGAGTTGTGGTTATTTCAGGATTGGATTTTTTTTATGGATTGTGCATGATTTTGTAATTGTTAAACCAATATCAATTCACAGGGTTTGTACGCTCCGTGAGACTCCTTGAATTATGACAGTGAATTTCAAGACCTTGAAAACCTTTGAAAATCAATAAAATGTGGTTCTGCTGACCAAACCTCCTTGAAAACCTTTGAAAATCAAGCCATCGGCTCCAGAAATTTTTAATGTGACAAAAAAAAATGGCAGTTTGATTTTTCTGCGTTGAGGCTTATGAAAAATTATGTGAAAACAAATTTTTACAAACATCATTGCGATCCTGGATTGCCATCTTGCTATTACGATGGGAGGTAATTTGTAACTATCAATTTTGATGAAGTTACAAATTATCTCCCTTGGTATTAACTTGCTTGGTGATGTTTGTAAATTTTTTTTTCTTTTTTTTTTTTACTAGTTTTTTTTTTTTTTTTTTTTTTTTTTCCTCCAACCAGTCTCTTACACACCATGCATAGTCTGTATGTTCTCTTACAAATGGACATAGTTTTTTTGTTGATTTTAGTATTTTGGCGTTTAATACAAAGAGTCTGGGTTTGTTACTGTTCTAATGTGTGGTGTACTGGCACATTCACTCTGATAAAAACTGAAAAAAAAAAAATGGCAGTTTGATTTTTCTGTGTTCAGGTTGATGAAAAAAATTATTTAAAAACCATTTTTGTTATTTCTTTGTACAAAAACAAATTGTTTTTACATATTTTTTTCATCAACACAAAAAAATCAAAACTGCCGTTTTTTTTTTTCAATTTTTACACAAGTATTGTAGCCTTGAAATTAAAAACACACACACACACACACACACACACCTTGAAAACGCCTTGGAATTTTTTTCTTGGGAGTCTGTAGGAACCCTAATTCAGAAAAAAAGGGAGGTAAATCAGTGAGGTGGCATACTTGTGTGATTATCGGACAGATGTGACTGAGCATGACAGGTAAGCACATGTACAGTGATTTGTCATTCTGCTGATTTTAATGAATAGATGAAATTTAATGTTCATCAACTTTCAGATTAAAACAAGAAAAGAATTGCTGTCAAGAAAAATGATCGGTAAATTGAGTGTCTGGTTCCAGCTGCAAGGGTAAAGATCTGAAAAAAAAAAAAAAAAAATAGTAAAGATTAGGTTCATGGTACAGATTACGACGAAACACCAAATGTGCACACTTGCTGGTCGGATCCAGCATGCAAAAGAACATTTCTCAGCCTAGGTGCTCTCTCATGTCTAAGTCCTGTGCAGGTGCAGTGAGTCATGCAAGATTTGCTGTATTTTCGCATTGTGCACCTCGATATACGCAGCTAGACTGAGGCATTTCCTGAGTGATGGGTCAGACAACCTGAAAAATGGCAACATATCTTCAGCGAGGATCCAGTTGGCTCCTTTGCAGGGATGAAACATTTTTGTGGTGTCAGTCATTGTTTCATGGCCTAGTTTTCATATTACTGTTTTTTTTCTGTTAAAATCAGCTTTGTGATATTTTCGGAAAGCCCGCAGGATGTAAAATATGATTCCCTGAATAATCCGGTTTGAACTGTGAGAACACTGTGTTGCAGTATGGTCGAAGTTACCACTTTATCACTTTCTGCTGATTGAAAGTCTCGGGAGGATGAAAGACACCTCCCCTCCCCTCCCCATGCCCTCGCCTCCTCTTCTCTTCCCTGTTTTTCCAGAGGACTAAAGACTTGTCTTTCATACCCAGGAT
This sequence comes from Conus betulinus, assembly GCA_016801955.1. Taxonomy (NCBI): domain Eukaryota; kingdom Metazoa; phylum Mollusca; class Gastropoda; order Neogastropoda; family Conidae; genus Conus; species Conus betulinus. The sequence goes on from JADBJO010023617.1 coordinate 13,258, forward strand.
GCCTCGGCCATGCACTACCACTTCCTGTTGGTGTGGCGACTGCTGGCATGCCTGCCTCCGTCAGTGCAGTACGTCGACAAGGTGGGCTCCGGCACGGCCACAGGGGACGGTGGCTTCCTGCTGCATACATTCCGCTGGATCCCCCGCCTGGCCCACAAGTCTTTCGGCCCATGGATCAAGGTGGGCCCACCCAGCCTTGCTCTGTGGGTGTGTGTGTGCATGTGTGTGTGTGTGGTGGGACGGCATGGGAAGTTATGTGGTAGAATAAATGGGATTGTGGTGTGAGACTGTGAGTATGATTGGCAGAATTTTATACATATGTAAAGTATGTGATTGTGATTTTTTTTTTTTGCTTTTTTTTGGGGTAGAATCTTGCAAGACTAAGTATGATTATTTTGTGAAGTCATCTAAGCTGTAAATATGATTGTTACAGATGAGGTATATGATTGTTCAGCAAAGTCCAAGTCGTGCAAGACTGTGAATGTTACTGTTGTGCGGTCTTGTGGGACTGGCTGTATGGTTGGTTGTCATAGTGTTGTAAGACTGTAATGGTGTGATATGTCAAATCTGAAAGCTTTGAATAGTCTTGTTCAACATTTCTGGTGGGCTTAATTTTTTTTTTCCTATTTTTTTTTTCTTTTTTTTTTGATAAATGATTAGACCTTTTACCTCCTGTAACTGTCAGATGTATATAAATGTGACCTTTCTGCATGGTGGCGAGATGTGTTCTACTTCTGGTTTCCTCTTCACCAGCCGGGCCCTCTCTGATGAAGGGCTCACACATGAAGTGATGTTGCATCATCATCATGGTGTATCAGAGACATGCTTACAAAACAAAGTTCCCAAAGTCAACCAAAATCAGGCTCTTTCAAAGGAAAGAAAAAAAGGGTGGGGGTGGGATGGGGGAACTAAATCTGCCATTTCTTGCTTCATGTTTCTGGAATTAACGTTTTAGGCTTGACAGAATTCCTTTGCTGAAGTGACTTCTACTTCATGAATGAGAATCAGATGTGTTAACTTCCCCCTGCCCCCAGTCCCCCACCCCCCCCCCCCCCCCCCCCCCCCCCCCCCCCCCCCCCCCCAACCCCTCCTGTTTTTTTGATATTCTGTTTATTTCTTACACTTGCTTTTATGACTCCGGACACTTGCTTGTTAGTATTGCTGACCTTGTTAATTTGCAGGGTTATGTTTCAGTAAAAGTGATAATGATGTTTCATTTATTAGCGGTGTTACCTCTAAGCACATGTAAGATGTAAGTTTAGCCTGACTCTGCTCTAATTTAACAAAAAAAAAAGAAGAAGAAAAATCAGAGATGATGATAAGAAAGCCATCAGTGAAAGACGTGCTGTGTTCTTCATCCCACCCGACCAACAGGACTGCCTGAGCAAGCAGGGTCTGACTGCACCGCTAGCAGAGAAGAAACTGACTGAGGCCGTCAAGACCACCGACGACATGACCTTTGACACCAGTCAGGCCGTGAAGCACATCATGCAACAGGTGAGGGAAGTTAGAGGTGGGGCAGGTGGTGGGTGGGGACAGTGCTCGTCTGGTTTGACATTCAGAAATGGACAAGAGCGTTGGAATGCTGAGAGGCGAGGGGATGGTAATAAATGGAACAGAGGATTGTGTAGAAGAGGTCAGAGGAGGACTGAGAGATACTGACTAGAAAAGAAGTAAATGGAAAAGAAGAAGGCTAGATAGCAGAGAAGGTGAAGGGTAACGGTGAAGGGGATGGAGAAGGGAGAGAGGAGAAAGACTGATCACAGAGACAGAGGTGAGAAAGGGGATATATCTTGGAAAAAGGAAAAAGATCAGGAGGTAGAGAGGAGAGGAAAAAAAAAGAATGTGTGGAGGAAGAAGATCAAAAGATGTGGAGAGTGAAAAAAAAGAATGGATGGTGGAAAAGGAGAAAGATTTGAAATAGGAGAGAGAGAAAGGGAAAGGGAGAGTGTGTTTGTGGAGAAGGGGGCAGAGGAGGGGAAGGGGAGGGTGGGAGTACACGGTGGAAGAGGAAGAGAAAGACCAAAAGATGCAGGGGGGGAAAAAAACGTGAAGAGGATCCCATCCCAATCCAGTCCCATGCTCATTTCCTTCTTAAGATGCCTTGTGCAAAGCTTAATCCTCCCCTTTAAAATGCTCTTTTCTTCATACTTACTGGCCCCAAACAAATGCATACCCCTACTTGGCTTGGAACGTAGTGGTACAGCAGGATTCCTGTTAAAAAAAAAAAAAAAAAAAAGCATGAAGAGCAGGGTGTAAACTGTTACTCATTACCACCAAGCCCAAGTGAGTGATCTCCCTTATGAGCATAGATTGGAGAGGACACCAAGTGATGGCTGTGTGGACATTGGTGTGCCTGCAGGTTGGAGACCTCCCTGTGGTCGGAGAGAAGAAGATGCTGGCCAGGAAGGAGCTGCCAGGTCTCTCCACCATCCTCATCCTGGACGCTGCAATCGCCAAGGTGCAGGTCGTCCTCGATGACCTCTTCTCTCGTGCCTCGGTGAGTTCACGATAAAGTCGGGTGAATACAGGCTAATTAGAAACAACAGTTACATTCATGCATCTGCATAACCCCTGTTCCCAAATGCTGCGAAGAAGATCAGGTCAGCTTCAAGATTTGATAGAAAAAAAATTGTTGGGGAAAAAGAGTTGGTTGAGCATGTTGGGGAAAAAGAGTTGGTTGAGCATTCTACCGTTTTGAGTGTGGTCATTCCAGAAATCTGGCAGACATGATGCCTCAGTTGTGGGTTGACAGAAGACGTTCCATGGCTGTCATGTTTGTTCAGGATGTACACTCTGGGCTGGAGAGATGAGGAGTCCGGTTGTGATCCACTGACAGGGTTCGTACCTCTTGAAGACCCTTGAAAACCCTTAAAATTTCAACTGGGTCAAAAAGGCCCTTGAAAACCCTTGAAAACTGCAGATATCCCTACCATCCCTTGAAATCCCCTTAAAAATCGTTTTCGGACCAAAACTGACCGTAATGTTTGAAGAAGACGAATCGGAGAACAAACGCGAACGAGACTTCGGACATCGATTTTCGCCTCTCGAATCGTGTTGCGTGTCGTCTGCTTTTCAAGTAAAGGGAAGCAATTCAATAGTCGGTTATCGTTTGCGCATGCGCAGTTCGACTTCCGACAAAGGGCGCCATGCTCCCTCATCTTCGTCGAAGTCCGATACTGTTGCGCCTGTCATCATGCCGAAGGGAAATTACGCATTTGATCCGTTGTGGCTACAAAAGGAAGAAATCGAAGCTGTATCATTGAATGCAGAGACAACAAACATGCGTTTTTCTGTAAAGTGTGCAAAAAGACCATTGATGTTCGGACAAAGGGCGAATCGGCGGTTGCAGATCACGGAAAAAGAGGAAAAAATATGTGGAATTGGATAAAGCGAGTAGGCCGGTTGGTAGTCTTACGGACTTCGTTCGGCAATCATCATCAAATTCATCAGATCAGGTCAGACCCTATCCTTAGTAAGAATCGTCAACCAATCCACAATAACAGCAAGTGGGACAGATGTGTTGAAAGCAGAAGTGTTGTGGACGATTCATGCCATCAACAATCATAACAGTTTCCGATCTGCTGAAGACAACGCGAAACTGTTTGCAGCAATGTTTCCATATTCCTCGATTGCCACGAACTATCGGTGTGGGGAAACCAAAAGCAGATATCTTGCAACTTTTGGCATTGCTCCTTCTTTCTGTCAGAACTGAAAAAAAGAGTGAGATCACAGACAATCTTCAAATCAATCGTCACGTCATCTCCGTAGACTTTAAGTGACTCATTTAAGTGCGCATTTGTTAAAGAAAAAATGGGAAAAAACATCCTACTTTCTTGTTCAAAAAGACAGCATTCATACCACACCCTCCCCCCTAACTTACCAACCAGTTAGCCTACGCACACACACACACACACACACACACACACACACACACACACACACACACACACACACAACCAACAAAACAAAACAAAAAAAAATTATCAATTTTATTCACTTAATTTTTTTTTATTACAGTTACTTTCATTTTATTCATCTAGTTATCGTAATCACTACCACTATCATTATTATCATTACTATCCCTTCTATATATATATATATATTATATATAAAAAAAAAATGATACATAATATAAAAATTATATAATATAAAAGTCCCCTCCTGCCCCCCTTAGAATTATTATTAATCCACCTAACCACAACCATCACAAATATATCACACCACCCCACCCACTAAACCAGCAACACAACCCCACTGTTTCCCCCCCCCCCCCCCCCCCCCCTTCCTCTTTCCTCTCCCATAATCCCCTCTGTCGTTTCGTCTGGCGGCCATTCTTCCTACCACATGGACAGATAAGTCACTCTTTGTTCTTTGTTTGTACTGTCCTAAATGTTAAATATTTTTTTTTTTTTTTTTTTTTTTTTTTCCTGAAGAAGATCCAAGAGGTTGAATTGCATTGTGTCTTGTCCTGTGCTTTGTTTGTCAATGTCCTTGGCGGTAACTAACCCCCTCTCTCTCTAAATTTGGTTCATTCTCCATCAGTCACTCCATTTTGAAATGAAAAAAAAAAAAAAGTTAAGTGTGGAGCTACAGGAAGGCTACCCACATTCGCCTTTTAAAAAGGGGTTACCCTGCTCCCTATCCTGCCCAGAACAAGCATAAGCTAGTCCAGGCTCGCCAACCATTCACACACACTTCCACACGACAGCACATACAGTGGCTGTATTTTAAATGTAAAGTTTGCTGAGCTCCCTCCTGAAATATGCTAGAGAGGAGGCCTCGGCTGCAGCTGCCGGTGGAGAATTAATATGTCATGCTTTTTGATGAATCATTGAACAAGGACTTGAAACAGAAGCAGCTGGACATTCATGTCAGATACTGGTCTGGAAAGCAGATTGAAAATTTTTCTTTTTTTTGATTTCTCAATTTCTGTATAAAGACTTCAGTTTTTTTATTTTTTGCATATATATGATATTGAGCGTGGGAAAAGACTGCAGAAGTGTAATCACCTTATCATCATGGCTGGATTACATGTGTAAGGTTATTATTCACTCTTTTTTTTTTTTCAATTGTACGGCTAAATTTGCCCCTTAAAAATTAAAATATCCCCTTTAGAAACCCTTGAAAAACCCTTGAATTTTTTTCCTGTGAAAAAGTGGGAACCCTGACTGATGAAAAGAGGGGAGGCAGATGATGTGGATTTGCATACCTGCCAACCCTCCCAAATGTTTCTGGAATTTCCCTGATTTAGAAATAATTTCTCTAAAATTCTGAGTTTAGTTTTTAAAAACCCAGAATTTCAAAATTTCATGTTAAAAAAGGGGGTTTGGGAGGGGTGTGTATGCCATTTTTAAAATACAGATGATAATGTGCTACAGGATAAAGCTCAAGTAATGTTGCATGGATGTTGGTAATTGTATTTATGAAAAAGTGTTTTCTTTTCAAAACTCACGTTTATCTACTGAAACGTAAAGAGGGTTAGAAAATAATGCTTTCAGTCAAAAGTCAGCTCTTCAGTCCACTCCACCGGCTTCACTCTTTAGTTCTCAAATTTGACTCCAGAAGCTTGGCAGCTGTGGCTTTGTGGCCAGGGTAGTGATGTTTTAGCTGTTGAGTTTGTGCATCTGTACACACAGTCAAAACATTAATTCCAGGAATAAGAGGGAAGAAGTAGCACAATTAACGATGAAATAATGATGTAATGTTGAACATCTCATGTAAGTGTATGTGGGGTACAGGGTGTGGTAGAGATCAGCAAAACCCCAGCCTATGGGTCCTGTGGTGATGCCACAGAGGGTGTGTCAGGTGGTGGTGGCTGTGTGCAGGGTGAGGCCGACACCAAGAAGAACCTGTTGGTGGTGATGGACCTGATGCCCGCGGTGCAGAGCCTGATAGCAGCCTACAGCCTGTTTGTCAAGTAAGTCATTCATTGGTCGGCAGGCAACCTTCTAGTACTGCCATTACTGTTGTCACAACAACTTGATGCCTGTTGTATAAAGACTTGCAAACAGGCTCAGCGTATTTGTCTTGTATGATGTTCCGGTTGACGTTACCAATTATGGGGACAGATATGTAGAATGACAGATGAACAGATGCAACACCAGCCGACCCACCACAGCAACAACAGCGAACAGAAAAAAAAGCCAGTCACATAAAACCCATATGTTACTGTAAAATCCTCCTATAAAGCCAATCAGTGGAAATACCACTGGACTTGCATTTTTAGAGGGTTATAAAGCTCAGGAGGCAATAACAACAGTGGTTAAATCATCATATTCTGTCACGTGACAAACTTTGCAAGCTACAGCTAGTTTACTCTCTCTCGTTTGGCAACATTTCGAGAGACAGCGGCGGTACAAAGACTCCTGCTTGACCCAAATGGTTTCTTCTTTATTCGCGCAGGTCCTGTGTCATGCTGGAGGTGTCGGAGTCTGACGACAAGACCATGACCCCCCAGCGCGCCTGAAGGCGTACAGCCGGGTGCTGAGCGTCGGGTCCAGCGTGAGTGGCAAGGTGGCCGGGTTTGGGACGCTGATGATGACCCTGCTGCCCAGCCCCGTCAAGAACGCCATCGAGAAGTGGGCCTTCTCCTCCTCCGTCAACGAGTTCCCTCCCATGTATGCCTGGGTAAGTGTGCTGAAGTGTTTTGTTGATATTTTATGGCGCTGTGTTGCCTTTTGTGTTGTTTGTCACGTTGCCGGGCCTGTACATCCACATGCTCTGGGTGTGTATTGTGCAGTGATGTATGCTCTTCCAGAACAGCTGTTTTAGCGAAAAAATGTAAAAGTTGATGGCCGTTCTGGGCCTCATGGTTGAGGATCACAGGCTATAGGGGGTGGGGGGAATGACCCTGAAGAGAAATGGGAGCACCTTTTTTCCTCAGGCGGAAAAAACCTGATGGCAAAGGAGAAGCACAAGTGCAAAAGTCAATAACTGGTTATGGACAGCAGCTCAGTTCAGTTTTAAGGGACTAAGTTCTTCAACTCATGGCTTTTTGATGTGCCAGTCAAAGTGTGTGTGTGTGCATGCATTCATGTGTAGATATGTGAGTGTGAGTGTGGTATGTAGATGACAAAGTTACATGCATCTGCACACTCCCATACATGCACTACTATCCGCACGCTTGTAACCCGCACAGTGTTTTGAAAGACAAGGCAAGCACAGTGTTAGCAGACCTATAACGGAATTTTGTGCACGTTTGGTGAAAATAGGAAGGTCTTGAGCTGTGGTTGCACTGCTGGAATGTAACCACTGTGTTGGCTTGGTGTTTCCAAATAGAGTGTTCTGAGCAAAGGGCGACAAATCTTGCTAACTGGTGTGCAGGAATGTCACTTGGACATGTCAATACATAGGAACCGGCACTGAAATGGGGGGGGGGGGTTGGGGGGAGCACATGCATTTATGCCACAGTATGCTAATGTATTACATTTTGAAAGTAATATGTGTTGCAAGAAACTATTTTCAGTGTAGTCACTGCAAAATATCCTTCTATCTTGTGCTGTATGATGGCAGATGAAAAAACGTTTCCCCCTTGCCCTCGGAGCTTTTACAAACAGTTGGAAGATTTGAATGCACTTTTTTTTCGTGTGTAGAAAATTTGCTCATTTTTTGTTGTTGTTTGAACATACACTTTCAGGGTGTAAACAGGGTCAGTAAGAGAGATGGTAAAAATGCATCGGTCATCTGCAGTTAATTGTGATTTGGCGTCATAAAACTCCCCATGTCTCTTTGCTTTCCAGCGGAATGCTTTCGCCAATGACACGGTGCCCTGCGAGAGCTACATGGATGCCATACACAGTGCACACATGGTCACGCTCTCTGGTAAGCCCTCCATGCACGCTGGGACTTAGGGGGGAGGAAGAGGCAGGTGGAATGATTAGTGAGATTGACTTTGTGCATAATTGACCTTGAAAGCTTTCAAATTTGACTCGGAAGGAAGCTTTTGAGGAGGTTAAGGGGGGTGGATCAGATGAGGAATAAGCCTTTGTGACGTTATTAGCAGTACAGTGAGGTGGGAAGGAAGGTTTTTAGGAGGTTAAGGGGGGTGGATCAGATGAGGAATAAGCCTTTGTGACGTTATTAACAGTACAGAGAGGGTGGGAAAGAAGCTGTTTTGGAGGTTTAGTGGGTGGATCAGATGAGGAATAAGCTTTTGTGATGTTATCTGTATATTCATATAAGCATGAGTAGATTGTAGACTTCGCATATATACATGGTTCTTCTCCACCTCAGACGTAAATTATTCAAAGTTAATACATGTGTGTTTTTTTTGTCTTGACTTTTTTTTTCCTTAACAATATAGGGCTATTGCATATTCTTTAAGGAACATGAACGTTACTGATTTTGGAAAGAATTGCACTTACAGGAGTTTCATGTCAGCGTTTTTTGTTAACTGCTGTCTTTCGACAGTGTTGACTGGGATAGTCATTTGTGTGTTGTATGCTGGTGATATGTGTGAATCAGTGAAGAAACAGGGTGTAGAGGAGAAACGGGGTGTAGAGGAGAATCAGGGTGTAGAGGAGAATCAGGGTGTAGAGGAGAGGTGTCAGCATGTTTCTGTCCCTGCAGGCCAGCAGAACTTCTGTATCCATGCTTCTCTTCGCCACGTCCTCAGCTCCCTGGTCAGCTTCGGCAACAACCTGCTCTCGTGAGTGGTCCCTGATGTTTCTTCGCTTACTTCATTATGTATTTTTAAATCTTACTTCATTATTTATCTTAAAATGTTATTTCATTATGTATTCTAAAATCTTATTTCATTATGTATTTTTAATCGTATTTCATTAGGTATCTTAAAATCTTGTTTCATTAGGTATTTTAAAAATCGTATTTCATTAGGTATTTTAGAATCTTATTTCAGTGTGTATTTTTAAATCTTATTTCATTAGGTATTTTAAAAATCTCTGAACGGTTGGCTATGGGAAGTCTTTTCATTTAAATGCTGCTTGAACTTTTTTGTTTAGAGAGAATTTTTTTTTTTCTTTTATCGCTGAGAGAGTTCTCTAAATGGCTGTAACTGTAATGTTCAGTTCAGCTAGACTTCTTGTTCAGCATTCGATCACAGAAAAAGTACAAAGTTCAGTATGGAAAGAAAAGTAAGCTGGAGATGGAGAATGGTTAAGAAGAGGGAAAAAAACAGAAAGACTCAGGATTTCTGTTCTGGAACAGGTGTTGAGGGAGTATGGTTTAAAAAAAAAAAAAGCATAAGAAAAAAAAAACTTCCTCATTTTGCTCGGGAGCTCTGAAGATGCTAGCTGACGTTTGGCGTCATATACTATACCATGTCAGACCATAGCATTCAATGGCAGTCAATCAGCTCTGCCAGGCCGAAATTTTTTGTGGCAAATGCAGTCATAAAACAGTCAAGTGACGCCCACCCCCACTTCTGCCAATGGAAGACGCCGATGTTCGCTTCCTGTACCTCATTCACCTTCTGCCTTTGTGTAAAGATTGCTTGTGTTTTGCATTCTTGACTCATTCAGTTGTGGCTTGCGCTAAACCTTACTACACTTGCCGTGTGAGGCTCTTGGTGGGCTAGCATTTCTAGCATTTTATTAATTTTCACGATCGCGATATCGGTTAACCCCAAGAACCACTAGGGCGCTCGGCCCTCCTCCGATTCCTTTCAATTCTGCTATGGTCTGACATGGTATAGTATATGACGCCAAAATGGGGAGTTTTTATTATACTCCCTGTTTGGCTAGTATACTTACCATGTCAGACTCTAATGCCCGCCCTACCTTCCCCTCTAGCGCCAAGGTTCTTTGGGTTACCTTGCACGCAGGCCTCGCTGAATGAGTTACAGGAAGTGAACATTGGCTCTTCCGTTGGCAGAAGTGGGGTGGGTGTCACGTGACTGTCTTATGGCTGCATTTACCACAAAAAATTTCGGCCTGGCAGAGCTGACTAACTGCCGTTGAATGCTATGGTCTGACATGGTGAGTATACTAGCCAAACAGGGAGTATAATAAAAGCTCCCCATATCTGCTCAGCAGAAGTCAAAGAAGTGAATGAGTGGGGGAAGCCTTCCGCTAACAGAGTGGATGTGATTGGTGTTTCCCAGGTGGAGTACAGACACGAGGCCAACAAAGACTTCACCAAGGTTCTCCTGCCGCTGCTCTTTGACGCCACCACAGAGCACATGGCTGAATCTGTGAGTTGCTCTCTTTAGTGCTGCTCGTTTCAGATGGTGGTGTGTGTTTAAGTGTGTGGGTTTTTTTTTTTTTTGTCTGTCTGTCATTATTGTTTCTGTGTATGCTGTTTGTATGTATCATTGTGTGTACATGCATAGATACATGTATGCATTTGTGGGCACATGTGTACACATGTGCATCACCCAGAGCACACACATACTCTCACATACACACTCTCTCTCTCTCTCTCTCTCTCTCTCTCTCTCTCAGTGTTAACTTGAAATGGATATGCTGAAATTTCAACTACAGGAATAGATTAATTGGTCCCAACTTCATTATTCAGATTGTTGATTAGAGAGGATTGCTTGCTGACATTGTTAAATACTTTTGTACTGTATGAATGAAAAATGAGAGGGATTTACTTGCTTATATTATTGAACATCATCACCCAACAAAACTGTTAATGTTAGCATTACAAGCTTAACATGATGATGATGTATTTTAAAAAAAAAATGATACTTGTTCTTACACCACAAAATACTTTGAAAGTCATACTTTGAAATTCAAAATACCTACACCAAATAACAAAAGTACACAAGTAGTACCTGATTTGGAAGTATATGAGGTTTTTCTTTTGATTTTCAATATAGATTTTTTCATGATTTTTACTTGCAAATTTCTACAGTTTTTAAAAAAAATCGTCTCTTAAATTATGGTAACGCACTTCAGATCTAAGAAGGTAAAAGAGATTGCTTTAGAATGCTTGTACTGTCCTATGGCAAATGTGTTTAGAAGAATAAGATGACTTTCCATCAAAGCCTTTGTGTCAGAGCCTTGACACATCATGCAATGGGTATTGCTTTTGCTCCGCCATTTTGTTTGGGGGAAGTACAAACCTTTGGCCAATTTCGAAACAACCATGCAAAAGTGAGAGGAGACCGATTGTGTTTTCAGTCAATGGGAAAGAACTGTGTATTATCAAATGGTCAGGCAAATAGCCTGTGTAGTTTTCCTTGGATTCAAGCTCTTCTGTTCCTTACAGAAGTTCTGCATTCTGTCTATGCGTGAGCTTCAGCAAGGCACCGTTTGTGAGTGATGAGCCAGAGCTTATGCCTCTGCACAGTGCCACCAAGTTTAAGAGTTCTTCCAGAGGATTTGGGGAAGGGTCTTAGAAAGGGACATTTGAGATAGTCAGAGCTGACTTCCACACACCCCTTCCCTCCCCTCCCCTCCCGCTTCCTCATTTTTTTAAAGAAATTCTGGACTTAGAAAATTTTGCGAAAGTGGCAATTTGCTTCAGACCCCAACTTTGAGGTACCATAAATCCATTTCTATGTTCTCAAATGAGCCCAGATTGTTCCTGGCTACTCTCATGCACTTATAGATAATGCCCATTTTTTCCTTCTGTCTTCTCTGAATAAATAGTCAACAGTGTAATGCTGAAGTTGGTTAAACACGCAATTTGCGCAAAAGGGTCACTTTTTACGTAAATTACACTTGTCTTTACATGTTCAGTAAATTGTATCTGTATGTTGTACAATGTTGTTTTTATACCAAAATGATTTTAAAAAGCTTATAAAAACACATATATAACACATTTTGCAAGATCTTTCATACATAATTTTAATTATGCAACAGTAAAATATGGTCTTGTAAAGAACAGAAAGTATACATTTAACAGCTTTTTGGCCATCAAAAATATATTTTAACAGTTTTTTCAGTCACATGATATGGTGCACAGTCTTTAAAAGTATATAATAACATATGGTTTCTATGAACTTCTCTGGGTCTTTTTTTTTTTTTTTCCCGACAGATAGTTTTGTATTCAGATATAATTTTTTGTGACTGTCTTTTTCTGTCAATATGTGCCATTGCTGTCTTGTCAGTCTTTTACAGCCAGTCAACAACAAAGCTTGAACTCCACCCCTCTTTGTTCCTCAAAGTTTCTAAAGTGACAACAACAGCATTTGTCACTTTGGTGTCACGTGGAATCTTCAAAAGCTCAGGCTTTTTCAGAGTTTTCCAACTGATGCCAGCTGAAGACAGAACATCATCAATGTTATCCAAATCAACATCTTCATTTAGCATTGCTGAAAGTTCTTTAGCTGGCAGCTTCTCGGCCTTGAGTGTACAGCGCTGGATCACCCCTTTTCAACCTGTTAATCAGGAAGCTGGTGTCGGGGGGAAAAGCCGAAGAAACCATTCTGCCACAGTGTCAAAAGTCACAGACTTTCCCATTTTCAATTCGAAATCTGTCAAGCTGCAGTAACAGTCTATTTGTGCAGCTGGATATGTCGGGGGGGGTTGGGTCTTCTTCCTTCCTTTACAAACACCAAGAAGCAGCGCTTCAGTTCTTTGTACTGGTGGTCGTCCTCTGCAAAACACACACACACACACACATACACACACATGCACAGTGCACACACAGCACACACACACACACACACACACACACACACACACACACACACACAGAGTGCACATGCACACACCACATACAGTACACACACACACAGTATGCACACGCACACCACATACAGCATACACATGCATGCATGTGCACAGCACACACACACACACACACACACACACACACACACACACACACACATGCATACACACATGTGTAACCATTGTGTTTACTAACAAGAAGGAGGCAAGTACAATTAATGAATTATGTTGCAATTTTAGTGGGTAAGATTACTAAATTAAAATATAAACAACAGCAGAAAATATATGTCAGGAACATAAGAATGAGAAGAGCAAAATTACATTAGCAGCAGCCCAGAAAGTTCTTCATTTATAACACTGAAGACTGTAGACCACATGCACACCGTTTTGTTGTTTTTTGGCAATTCTTACTACATTTAAATAAATAACTGCAAATTTATTTCAATAAACAAACTGAAAT
>JADBJO010023618.1:0-26301 GCA_016801955.1 Conus betulinus
CATACAGATGTCCTCACTGCTCTGAGCAGAAATATTTAAGAACCAACTCCCCCGAAGGTGAGTCGTGGGGAGAGAGGGTGATTTGGAAGAGGGGGCGGGGCGGGGGGGGGTGGGGGGGGGGGGGGGGGGGGGGGGGGGGGGGGGGGGGGGGGAGTGACCTTACCTGCCTGCCCTGTCTATTTATCTATCCCAGTGTCTCTGTCTGTAGAGTCTCCCCCCACTCCCCTTTCTCTGTCTGTCCTTTTTCTTTCTTTCATTTACTCCCCCCTCTCTCTCTCTCTCTCTCTCTCGCCCTCTCTCTCTCTTTCCCTCCCCCCCCCTCTCTCTCTCTGCATACTTCTAGTCAGCTTTGCTTACTATTATTAGTGTTTATCAGACTGATTGGATTAATAGGCTTTTTATGTTAGCCTAAGATCTTTATCCTTGTCAAGTAAAGTTTTCAAGTGTCATGTGTTAAGTGTCTCTCTGCAGTGTGTGTGTGTGTGTGTGGGGGGGGGGGGGGGGGGGGGGGCAGTCCTGGCCAGGGATGACTCCCCCCCCCCCCACTTCTATTTTTTAACTCCCCGGGAGTCAATCTGGATCAACATTTCTTGACCGGAAGTAACTCCCCGGGGGAGAGTTTAGGCACGTGCGTATTTTAACTCTACCTCTGGGGGCGTTTACCATGTCTGTCGTGCTACTGGTCTGATGACCCAAATTTTCAAAGATGACTGGATCAGCAGTGTCATGCCAAAAAAATTGCTTTTTCAAGTTGAAATCAGTATGTCCACCTTTCGGGATTCGTCCAACACACCTGGGCGTGATCACCCTGATTATGACCCTCTGTACAAGGTGAGAAACATTTATTGATCTTATTCTCCCTTTGTTCAAAGCCAGTTATTGTCCTGACCGTGAAATGAGCATTGACGAAGCGATGAAAGCTTCAACGGTCGCATTTTTTTAAATGAGCATTGATGAAGCGATAATAGCCTTCAACGGTCGCATTTCTTTCAAACAGTTTATGCCAGCCAACCCAACAAAATGGGGCATCATGGTATGGGAAATTTGTGACGCTACTACCAGCTATTGTGTCGCATTTGACATTTACCCTGGTTGTGCTAGCCGAGAAAACACAAATATCAGTCTAGGGCATGAAGAAGTAGACACAAACTAGTATCACCAAACTACAACCAGAACAGGCACTTGTATTTTGACCGCTTTTTCACAAGTGTCCCTTTGATGACACACCTGGCCACGAATGGGACATATGCTTGTGTGACATATGACATGGGACATATTGCGCAGGGGACTGTCACAGGAAGCCAAGATGGCCAAAACTGAAGGAAAAGGGAGACCTGATACAAATGCAGAAAGGCTCACTAATGGCTATAGTCACAAAGACAACCATCAGATTTATCTCCTAAGCAGCAATCAGCCTCTAGGTATGACAAGAACGGAGGAAAAGGTGATGCCGACTGTCATCGCTGCGTACAACAAGTACATGGGTGGTGTTGACAAGTCAGATCAGTACCGTGCCTACTATCCTGTCGGTCATCAAAACAATAAATGGTGGCGGTACGTCTTCCACTCTTTGATCAATCTGTGTATTGTTCAAGCCTTTCTCACCTGGGAAAAGTCACCACACGCTCAGCCCCCAAAGAAGGCCCATGATCACCTGTGGTTTTTGTGTTGACATCACTAAACGCTTCGTGCTGGATTTACTTCCAGAAATCGCAAAGCTGGCGAAGCAAGGCAGTACCCAAAACCCCAATCGCCAAAGTCTCCATTGATCACCACGAAGTGGGAGAAGATTGAGGGCAGGCCTAAGGGTGTGTCGTCAATGTGTCAAAACTGGCCGCTTGACACCAAAGGGATATCAAGTGGAAACGTCAGGCCTCATTCACTCAGGGCATATCAACACAGTGACGAATGTTTTTACTTGGTTATGGTACCATCACCACAGGCCAACCAATAAGTGCAGGGTTTACAACTGGTTTACTGATGGTTTCAAAGTGGTGTGACTGCAGACGGAAACTGAAACAAGACAAGAAGATAGAATACTGGGCCGCCGAACGAAAATAACAAACCATTTACCATTTTTTTCTGCCTGTTTTTCCTCGTACAGAACGTTTTGGATCTCTTCCATAACGGCCACCTTTACGGCTGTAATACTGAAGTGGTTTGTCTTGATTTTTCATGTTTGCTTTTGATTCTTAACTGCTCCACCAGCCTCATATTTCATCTTGTGTGTTTGGTCTTCGACAGCTTCAAACGTTTCAGCAATCTCTAGAGAATTGTGTCGAGTGAGATTGTCTCCTGACCCTAATGATTTAAGCCAAAGTTTGTCAGACTTACATTTTTCAACAACAACCTAATCATGGAGCTGATTTTCTCAAATTGAAAAAAAAAAAAGCTCAGTCTTCACATTGCAGTCGCAAACCAGTGATAAACTGAGTTATAGTCCTTTCAGGAAGTTGAGCCACCTTCCATTTGCTTTTTTCTTTTTTTTTTTTTTTTTTTTTTTTTTTCTCTCTCAGTACTAGGTTGCGTGTACTATACGGTTCTGGAATTACTACAGCATATGCTTTGAAGCTGATTGCTGTCAGTCATGTTTCAATGCTTTGTCGAAATTCTTCCAACGCTTCATCTTCATCAAAAGCTTTCCCCATTTCCTACTAGTCACAGCTGTCTGTGCCACAATCACTGCAACAAAACGGATACAATCTTTCTGTTTCTTCAGGCAGGTTTGATTGAGCTGATGATCATGGTGTTAACAGTCTTGATAGTGAGACAGTGATGCTTTTCTTACCTGGGATGCAGATCACTTTGAATTTGTGAGCTTGAAATTGTAAACCCCATCTTTCTGTGTAGGTTGTTAGTTCTGAATGTAGGCGATATATGACTTGCAGAGGTTTGAGATCCTTGAGTTGAAGTCCGTAGATGTGTAGTTGGAACTTTTCGCGTGCACAAACAATTGTAAAAGCCCTTTCTTTCTGTTTGCAAATAAAGCCTCTCTATGTCTGTCAAGCCGTGACTTGTATAGCTAATTACTTCGGGTATAGCTTCGTGAATTTGAATGAGAAGTCCAGCGATACCTACCACCATGCATCTGTGACAATTTGTGTTTCAGCTTTTGGATAATGATAATAATAAAAGTCGTACATTTTCTCTGGCTGGAAATCCTCTCATGTTTGCTTGTCAGTCTATGCAGAGATTCTTCAAAGTGTCATGGTCAAGAATGAATCATCAACAACCATCTACCAGTCCTGACAAACTTCGGGTTTCATTTGTCCTTTCAGATTCTCTCGCATTCAGAGTGTCTTCAACTTTTTTTTCTGTCAGAGAATTTCATTTGATGTTAGTTTTTGACCTAGAATCACGATGCCTCCTTTTCTGAATTTGCATTTTTTTCTGCATTCAGTATAAGGCCAGCACCATGTAGATGTCGAAGGACCAACGTCGATCACGTTCTTTGTTTGGCGCATGAATGAAGATGTTTTCTGTCATGTTTGTCACTGCAAGTATCTTTCAGATTATTTTCTTTATTTCTTGTAAGTAGATCTCGCTTGCTGTGCTGACTCCCTGGACACGTGATATGTATATAAGAACAGGGCAAAGTCTCTAAGATGAAGATTTAACTTTCTGTGACAGCAGCCCAATCTGAAATATAATTTTGAGAAATCTTTAACTTTACTCATTTCCTGTAGAAGAGTAAAGTTTCAAAACGGAGTGACTGAGGGCGGGAAATGAAGCAAAATTTGGAAAGAGAGGGGGTTAGTTACCGCCAAGGACACAGACAAACAGAGTACAGGACTGGACACAATGCATTTCGACCTCTTGGGTCTTCTTCAGGCGAAAACAAATAACATTTAGGACAGTGACAAGAAGAACATGCAGCCGCTTAGCGTCGCTTCTCCTGTTCGGGAGGGGAACAGGAGAAGCGAACGTAAGCAGCTACATGTTCTTCTTGTCCTAGATGTTATGTTATTTGTTTTCGCCTGAAGAAGACCCAAGAGGTCGAATTGCATTGTGTCTAGTCCTGTACTCTGATTGTCTGTGTCCTTGGCGGTAACTAACCCCCTCTCTTTCCAAATTTTGCTTCCTGTAAAAGAGTTAGACGATAAAGACGATAATGGGAATCATGTGTTGTTCTCCGATAATGGCCTCATTCACTCAGGGCATATCAACACAGTGACGAATGTTTTTACTTGGTTATGGTACCATCACCACAGGCCAACCAATAAAGTGCAGGGTTTACAACTGGTTTACTGTTGGTTTCAAAGTGGTGTGACTGCAGACGGAAACTGAAACAAGACAAGAAGATAGAATACTGGGCCGCCGAACGAAATAACAAACCATTTACCATTTTCTTTCTGCCTGTTTTTCCTCGTACAGAACGTTTTGGATCTCTTCCATAACGGCCACCCTTTACGGCTGTAATACTGAAGTGGTTTGTCTTGATTTTCATGTTTGCTTTTGATTCTTAACTGCTCCACCAGCCTCATATTTCATCGTGTGTGCTTGGTCTTCGACAGCTTCAAAAAAACGTTTCAGCAATCTCTAGAGAATTGTGTCGAGTGAGATTGTCTCCTGACCCTAATGATTTAAGCCAAAGTTTGTCAGACTTACATTTTTCAACAACCTAATCATGGAGCTGATTTTCTCAAATTTGAAAAAAAAAAAAAAAAGCTCAGTCTTCACATTGCAGTCGCAAACCAGTGATAAACTGAGTTATAGTCCTTTCAGGAAGTTGAGCCACCTTCCATTTGCTTTTTTCTTTTTTTTTTTTTTTTTTTTTTTTTTCGTCTCTTAGTACTAGGTTGCGTGTACTATACGGTTCTGGAATTACTACAGCATATGCTTTGAAGCTGATTGCTGTCAGTCATGTTTCAATGCTTTGTCGAAATTCTTCCAACGCTTCATCTTCATCAAAAGCTTTCCCCATTTCCTACTAGTCACAGCTGTCTGTGCCACAATCACTGCACAAAACGGATACAATCTTCTGTTTCTTCAGGCAGGTTTGATTGAGCTGATGATCATGGTGTTAACAGTCTTGATAGTGAGACAGTGATGCTTTTCTTACCTGGGATGCAGATCACTTTTTGAATTTGTGAGCTTGAAATTGTAACCCCATCTTTCTGTGTAGGTTGTTAGTTCTGAATGTAGGCGATATATGACTTGCAGAGGTTTGAGATCCTTGAGTTGAAGTCCGTAGATGTGTAGTTGGAACTTTTCGCGTGCACAAACAATTGTAAAAGCCTCTTTCTGTTTGCAAATAAAGCCTCTCTATGTCTGTCAAGCCGTGACTTGTATAGCTAATTACTTCGGGTATAGCTTCGTGAATTTGAATGAGAAGTCCAGCGATACCTACCACAATGCATCTGTGACAATTTGTGTTTCAGCTTTTGGATAATGATAATAATTAAAAGTCGTACATTTTCTCTGGCTGGAATCCTCTCATGTTTGCTTGTCAGTCTATGCAGAGATTCTTCAAAGTGTCATGGTCAAGAATGAATCATCAACAACCATCTACCAGTCCTGACAAACTTCGGGTTTCATTTGTCCTTTCAGAGATTCTCTCGCATTCAGAGTGTCTTCAACTTTTTTTCTGTCAGAGAATTTCATTCTGATGTTAGTTTATGACCTAGAATCACGATGCCTCCTTTTCTGAATTTGCATTTTTCTGCATTCAGTATAAGGCCAGCACCATGTAGATGTCGAAGGACCAACGTCGATCACGTTCTTTGTTTGGCGCATGAATGAAGATGTTTTCTGTCATGTTTGTCACTGCAAGTATCTTTCAGATTATTTTCTTTATTTCTTGTAAGTAGATCTCGCTTGCTGTGCTGACTCCCTGGACACGTGATATGTATATAAGAAACAGGGCAAAGTCTCTAAGATGAAGATTTAACTTTCTGTGACAGCAGCCCAATCTGAAATATATTTTGAGAAATCTTTAACTTTACTCATTTCCTGTAGAAGAGTAAAGTTTCAAAACGGAGTGACTGAGGGCGGGAAATGAAGCAAAATTTGGAAAGAGAGAGGGGTTAGTTACCGCCAAGGACACAGACAAACAGGTACAGGACTGGACACAATGCATTTCGACCTCTTGGGGGTCTTCTTCAGGCGAAAACAAATAACATTTAGGACAGTGACAAGAAGAACATGCAGCCGCTTAGCGTCGCTTCTCCTGTTCGGGAGGGGAACAGGAGAAGCGAACGTAAGCAGCTACATGTTCTTCTTGTCCTAGATGTTATTTGTTTTCGCCTGAAGAAGACCCAAGAGGTCGAATTGCATTGTGTCTAGTCCTGTACTCTGATTGTCTGTGTCCTTGGCGGTAACTAACCCCCTCTCTTTCCAAATTTTGCTTCCTGTAAAAGAGTTAGACGATAAAGACGATAATGGGAATCATGTGTTGTTCTCCGATAATGGCCTCATTCACTCAGGGCATATCAACACAGTGACGAATGTTTTTACTTGGTTATGGTACCATCACCACAGGCCAACCAATAAAGTGCAGGGTTTACAACTGGTTTACTGATGGTTTCAAAGTGGTGTGACTGCAGACGGAAACTGAAACAAGACAAGAAGAAGATAATACTGGGCCGCCGAACGAAATAAACAAACCATTTACCATTTTCTGCCTGTTTTTTTTCCTCGTACAGAACGTTTTGGATCTCTTCCATAACGGCCACCTTTACGGCTGTAATACTGAAGTGGTTTGTCTTGATTTTTCATGTTTGCTTTTGATTCTTAACTGCTCCACCAGCCTCATATTTCATCTTGTGTGTTTGGTCTTCGACAGCTTCAAACGTTTCAGCAATCTCTAGAGAATTGTGTCGAGTGAGATTGTCTCCTGACCCTAATGATTTAAGCCAAAGTTTGTCAGACTTACATTTTTCAACAACTAAACCTGATCATGGAGCTGATTTTCTCAAATTTGAAAAAAAAAAAAAGCTCAGTCTTCACATTGCAGTCGCAAACCAGTGATAAACTGAGTTATAGTCCTTTCAGGAAGTTGAGCCACCTTCCATTTGCTTTTTTTTTTTTTTTTTTTTTTTTTTTTTTTTTTTTTTCGTCTCTCTCAGTACTAGGTTGCGTGTACTATACGGTTCTGGAATTACTACAGCATATGCTTTGAAGCTGATTGCTGTCAGTCATGTTTCAATGCTTTGTCGAAATTCTTCCAACGCTTCATCTTCATCAAAAGCTTTCCCCATTCCTACTAGTCACAGCTGTCTGTGCCACAATCACTGCAACAAAACGGATACAATCTTCTGTTTCTTCAGGCAGGTTTGATTGAGCTGATGATCATGGTGTTAACAGTCTTGATAGTGAGACAGTGATGCTTTTCTTACCTGGGATGCAGATCACTTTGAATTTGTGAGCTTGAAATTGTAAACCCCATCTTTCTGTGTAGGTTGTTAGTTCTGAATGTAGGCGATATATGACTTGCAGAGGTTTGAGATCCTTGAGTTGAAGTCCGTAGATGTGTAGTTGGAACTTTTCGCGTGCACAAACAATTGTAAAAGCCTCTTTCTGTTTGCAAATAAAGCCTCTCTATGTCTGTCAAGCCGTGACTTGTATAGCTAATACTTCGGGTATAGCTTCGTGAATTTGAATGAGAAGTCCAGCGATACCTACCACAATGCATCTGTGACATTTGTGTTTCAGCTTTTGGATAATGATAATAATTAAAAGTCGTACATTTTCTCTGGCTGGAAATCCTCTCATGTTTGCTTGTCAGTCTATGCAGAGATTCTTCAAAGTGTCATGGTCAAGAATGAATCATCAACAACCATCTACCAGTCCTGACAAACTTCGGGTTTCATTTGTCCTTTCAGATTCTCTCGCATTCAGAGTGTCTTCAACTTTTTTTTCTGTCAGAGAATTTCATTTGATGTTAGTTTATGACCTAGAATCACGATGCCTCCTTTTCTGAATTTGCATTTTTCTGCATTCAGTATAAGGCCAGCACCATGTAGACGTCGAAGGACCAACGTCGATCACGTTCTTTGTTTGGCGCATGAATGAAGATGTTTTCTGTCATGTTTGTCTGCAAGTATCTCTCAGATTATTTTCTTATTTCTTGTAAGTAGATCTCGCTTGCTGTGCTGACTCCCTGGACACGTGATATGTATATAAGAATAGGGCAAAGTCTCTAAGATGAAGATTTAACTTTCTGTGACAGCAGCCCAATCTGAAATATAATTTTGAGAAATCTTTAACTTTACTCATTTCCTGTAGAAGAGTAAAGTTTCAAAACGGAGTGACTGAGGGGGGAAATGAAGCAAAATTTGGAAAGAGAGGGGTTAGTTACCGCCAAGGACACAGACAAACAGAGTACAGGACTGGACACAATGCATTTCGACCTCTTGGGTCTTCTTCAGGCGAAAACAAATAACATTTAGGACAGTGACAAGAAGAACATGCAGCCGCTTAGCGTCGCTTCTCCTGTTCGGGAGGGGAACAGGAGAAGCGAACGTAAGCAGCTACATGTTCTTCTTGTCCTAGATGTTATTTGTTTTCGCCTGAAGAAGACCCAAGAGGTCGAATTGCATTGTGTCTAGTCCTGTACTCTGATTGTCTGTGTCCTTGGCGGTAACTAACCCCCTCTCTTTCCAAATTTTGCTTCCTGTAAAAGAGTTAGACGATAAAGACGATAATGGGAATCATGTGTTGTTCTCCGATAATGGCCTCATTCACTCAGGGCATATCAACACAGTGACGAATGTTTTTACTTGGTTATGGTACCATCACCACAGGCCATCCAATAAAGTGCAGGGTTTACAACTGGTTTACTGATGGTTTCAAAGTGGTGTGACTGCAGACGGAAACTGAAACAAGACAAGAAGATAGAATACTGGGCCGCCGAACGAAATAACAAACCATTTACCATTTTCTGCCTGTTTTTCCTCGTACAGAACGTTTTGGATCTCTTCCATAACGGCCACCTTTACGGCTGTAATACTGAAGTGGTTTGTCTTGATTTTTCATGTTTGCTTTTGATTCTTAACTGCTCCACCAGCCTCATATTTCATCTTGTGTGCTTGGTCTTCGACAGCTTCAAACGTTTCAGCAATCTCTAGAGAATTGTGTCGAGTGAGATTGTCTCCTGACCCTAATGATTTAAGCCAAAGTTTGTCAGACTTATTTTTCAACAACCTAATCATGGAGCTGATTTTTCTCAAATTGAAAAAAAAAAAAAAAGCTCAGTCTTCACATTGCAGTCGCAAACCAGTGATAAACTGAGTTATAGTCCCTTCAGGAAGTTGAGCCACCTTCCATTTGCTTTTTTCTTTTTTTTTTTTTTTTTTTTTTTTTTCGTCTCTCAGTACTAGGTTGCGTGTACTATACGGTTCTGGAATTACTACAGCATATGCTTTGAAGCTGATTGCTGTCAGTCATGTTTCAATGCTTTGTCGAAATTCTTCCAACGCTTCATCTTCATCAAAAGCTTTCCCCATTTCCTACTAGTCACAGCTGTCTGTGCCACAATCACTGCAACAAAACGGATACAATCTTCTGTTTCTTCAGGCAGGTTTGATTGAGCTGATGATCATGGTGTTAACAGTCTTGATAGTGAGACAGTGATGCTTTTCTTACCTGGGATGCAGATCACTTTGAATTTGTGAGCTTGAAATTGTAAACCCCATCTTTCTGTGTAGGTTGTTAGTTCTGAATGTAGGCGATATATGACTTGCAGAGGTTTGAGATCCTTGAGTTGAAGTCCGTAGATGTGTAGTTGGAACTTTTCGCGTGCACAAACAATTGTAAAAGCCTCTTTCTGTTTGCAAATAAAGCCTCTCTATGTCTGTCAAGCCGTGACTTGTATAGCTAATTACTTCGGGTATAGCTTCGTGAATTTGAATGAGAAGTCCAGCGATACCTACCACAATGCATCTGTGACAATTTGTGTTTCAGCTTTTGGATAATGATAATAATTAAAAGTCGTACATTTTCTCTGGCTGGAAATCCTCTCATGTTTGCTTGTCAGTCTATGCAGAGATTCTTCAAAGTGTCATGGTCAAGAATGAATCATCAACAACCATCTACCAGTCCTGACAAACTTCGGGTTTCATTTGTCCTTTCAGATTCTCTCGCATTCAGAGTGTCTTCAACTTTTTTTTTTCTGTCAGAGAATTTCATTTGATGTTAGTTTATGACCTAGAATCACGATGCCTCCTTTTCTGAATTTGCATTTTTCTGCATTCAGTATAAGGCCAGCACCATGTAGATGTCGAAGGACCAATGTCGATCACGTTCTTTGTTTGGCGCATGAATGAAGATGTTTTCTGTCATGTTTGTCACTGCAAGTATCTTTCAGATTATTTTCTTTATTTCTTGTAAGTAGATCTCGCTTGCTGTGCTGACTCCCCTGGACACGTGATATGTATATAAGAATAGGGCAAAGTCTCTAAGATGAAGATTTAACTTTCTGTGACAGCAGCCCAATCTGAAATATAATTTTGAGAAATCTTTAACTTTACTCATTTCCTGTAGAAGAGTAAAGTTTCAAAACGGAGTGACTGAGGGCGGGAAATGAAGCAAAATTTGGAAAGAGAGGGGGTTAGTTACCGCCAAGGACACAGACAACAGAGTACAGGACTGGACACAATGCATTTCGACCTCTTGGGTCTTCTTCAGGCGAAAACAAATAACATTTAGGACAGTGACAGAAGAACATGCAGCCGCTTAGCGTCGCTTCTCCTGTTCGGGAGGGGAACAGGAGAAGCGAACGTAAGCAGCTACATGTTCTTCTTGTCCTAGATGTTATTTGTTTTCGCCTGAAGAAGACCCAAGAGGTCGAATTGCATTGTGTCTAGTCCTGTACTCTGATTGTCTGTGTCCTTGGCGGTAACTAACCCCCTCTCTTTCCAAATTTTGCTTCCTGTAAAAGAGTTAGACGATAAAGACGATAATGGGAATCATGTGTTGTTCTCGATAATGGCCTCATTCACTCAGGGCATATCAACACAGTGACGAATGTTTTTACTTGGTTATGGTACCATCACCACAGGCCATCCAATAAAGTGCAGGGTTTACAACTGGTTTACTGATGGTTTCAAAGTGGTGTGACTGCAGACGGAAACTGAAACAAGACAAGAAGATAGAATACTGGGCCGCCGAACGAAATAACAAACCATTTACCATTTTCTGCCTGTTTTTCCTCGTACAGAACGTTTTGGATCTCTTCCATAACGGCCACCTTTACGGCTGTAATAATGAAGTGGTTTGTCTTGATTTTTTTTCATGTTTGCTTTTGATTCTTAACTGCTCCACCAGCCTCATATTTCATCTTGTGTGTTTGGTCTTCGACAGCTTCAAACGTTTCAGCAATCTCTAGAGAATTGTGTCGAGTGAGATTGTCTCCTGACCCTAATCATTTAAGCCAAGTTTGTCAGACTTACATTTTTCAACAACCTAATCATGGAGCTGATTTTCTCAAATTTGAAAAAAAAAAAAAGCTCAGTCTTCACATTGCAGTCGCAAACCAGTGATAAACTGAGTTATAGTCCCTTCAGGAAGTTGAGCCACCTTCCATTTGCTTTTTTTTTTTTTTTTTTTTTTTTTTTTTCGTCTCTCAGTACTAGGTTGCGTGTACTATACGGTTCTGGAATTACTACAGCATATGCTTTGAAGCTGATTGCTGTCAGTCATGTTTCAATGCTTTGTCGAAATTCTTCCAACGCTTCATCTTCATCAAAAGCTTTCCCCATTTCCTACTAGTCACAGCTGTCTGTGCCACAATCACTGCAACAAAATGGATACAATCTTCTGTTTCTTCAGGCAGGTTTGATTGAGCTGATGATCATGGTGTTAACAGTCTTTGATAGTGAGACAGTGATGCTTTTCTTACCTGGGATGCAGATCACTTTGAATTTGTGAGCTTGAAATTGTAAACCCCATCTTTCTGTGTAGGTTGTTAGTTCTGAATGTAGGCGATATATGACTTGCAGAGGTTTGAGATCCTTGAGTTGAAGTCCGTAGATGTGTAGTTGGAACTTTTCGCGTGCACAAACAATTGTAAAAGCCTCTTTCTGTTTGCAAATAAAGCCTCTCTATGTCTGTCAAGCCGTGACTTGTATAGCTAATTACTTCGGGTATAGCTTCGTGAATTTGAATGAGAAGTCCAGCGATACCTACCACAATGCATCTGTGACAATTTGTGTTTCAGCTTTTGGATAATGATAATAATTAAAAGTCGTACATTTTCTCTGGCTGGAAATCCTCTCATGTTTGCTTGTCAGTGTCTATGCAGAGATTCTTCAAAGTGTCATGGTCAAGAATGAATCATCAACAACCATCTACCAGTCCTGACAAACTTCGGGTTTCATTTGTCCTTTCAGATTCTCTCGCATTCAGAGGTCTTCAACTTTTTTTTTTTCTGTCAGAGAATTTCATTTGATGTTAGTTTATGACCTAGAATCACGATGCCTCCTTTTCTGAATTTGCATTTTTCTGCATTCAGTATAAGGCCAGCACCATGTAGACGTCGAAGGACCAATGTCGATCACGTTCTTTGTTTGGCGCATGAATGAAGATGTTTTCTGTCATGTTTGTCACTGCAAGTATCTTTCAGATTATTTTCTTTATTTCTTGTAAGTAGATCTCGCTTGCTGTGCTGACTCCCTGGACACGTGATATGTATATAAGAATAGGGCAAAGTCTCTAAGATGAAGATTTAACTTTCTGTGACAGCAGCCCAATCTGAAATATAATTTTGAGAAATCTTTAACTTTACTCATTTCCTGTAGAAGAGTAAAGTTTCAAAACGGAGTGACTGAGGGCGGGAAATGAAGCAAACTTTGGAAAGAGGGGGTTAGTTACCGCCAAGGACACAGACAAACAGAGTACAGGACTGGACACAATGCATTTCGACCTCTTGGGTCTTCTTCAGGCGAAAACAAATAACATTTAGGACAGTGACAAGAAGAACATGCAGCCGCTTAGCGTCGCTTCTCCTGTTCGGGAGGGGAACAGGAGTTTTTATACATCCAAACTTGAGATAATTCCGACCATCTGCGACTGATCGCTACAGGATGGAACAAGACTTGTGTGCACTGACACCCGTACCTTTTTCAAGGTGAGGCTTGCACTCATAGTGTAGGTGCGTGTCATGAGATGAGCCACTCAGTATGAAACGTATGTCTGTAGAGTGTTGGGATTTACATGACAGTCTACGTGAACGCCTTACACTAGACTGGACGAAGAACGTGTTCAGGGCCTTCCATCATGAAATTATGACTGAATTTGTAAAAGAACGCTTTTCATTACACCTAGGGTATTGTAGGAAACTGAACAAAATCTGAGGCGCTTGAGGGTGATTCAAAGCCATGTTTTTTTTTTCTTTCTTTCTTTTTTTTTTTACTTATGTATCAATTCAAACATGTACTACGAAACATATATTTTGACAATGTTGCAGTCCCGGCATGGCTGTTGTAGTCTTTGCGGTCAGTTGGGCTATACAAGTGAACGACACTGAACAACTCTGTTCACCTGTCACACTGCTGCTCTGAGACATTGATCCTAGGCAGGTGCAGCTGTGGCGTGGTCATACCATCCTTGATCCTCGTCACAGGTGGCACACGGGTGATCATACCAGCATAGGGTTCTATTGGACAGGACTCTTTGTCACTGTACTGCCATTGTATTTCTTTCCCGTTTTGGTGCGTCGGTCATTGCAGAGTCGAAGCCTCACCACCACCGTTGGTAACTGCCGCTTTTGTGCCTGGTGTGCTGAAATCATTCTCACGTAATGTCGGTTGACAGACACAGATGGGTGAAATCAAATTGATTGAAAATCAGTGCTGCCTGCTTCTTCCAGTGTTTATAGTCAAGGAGGATGGCTGACTGCCATGAGTCGCAGTGTGACCTCATCACGGAGTGTTCTCCCTTGTATTGCAATTATAACTGTAGGGGAAAAGTTCATGCTATTCTGAGTCACTGGCCTGGCACTTCTGCTTATTGCCCTTGGCAACGCCGCCGACTGCTCAAAATGGCGGAGACACTCAGCTTCTAATTTTTCTCTGGCAAAAGTTGTCGCATTAGAAGGTCCCGGGATGAAGACCAGAAGTGGGATATACGCGATCAGCTACAAGTCTGACCAGTGTGACTGCACGAAACGTTAGGGCAGCTGGACGAGCACTGACAACATCTGCAGCGAGTAGGGGAGTCCGGGCCGAACAATCTGCACCATCAACTGACCAACGTATCGCCAAGACTTCGACGCGCAATACTTTCGATCAGCGATCAACCCTACGATACCAGCTCTCAGAGACGCCCGATTCTATAAGAAGTGCAGATCCTGATTTGAAGCAAGTCATTTTGACCCTTTGCGATCGGGTATCTTCCCTGGAAAAGACTGTGCTTCAATATCAAGAGTCACTACAGAAAACCAAAATAGAACACCGTTCTACCGTAACACAGTCAACGCAAACTGAAGATGCAAACACAATAGGCCTACGTACTTTCGCGGAGGTAGTTAGAACGCCTCCACCACCTGGTGCAGCTCAACAATACACACAGGCGGATCCGAAGAAGAAAGGTAGGCCAAATAATGCAAGCACAAAAGTAAAAAAAATCTCTGCAGAAGTCACCCGCTTCGCATGACGAAATTACTTCGGATGACGCAAATCGCAAAAAGTCGTACTTGGCGTCTTCCAAGAAGAACAAGAAGAAAGAAAGCGAAGAATCAGATCTACCAAAAGTGCTCATTTTGCATGACTCCGTGCTGAATCACGTACAGCCAAACAGACTAGGTAAATCCTATGATTTCAAAGCCTGCAAAGAAAGAACCTACACTCTGTCAGACATCCAAAACACACTGAAAACTGCCTGCTCTTCTCTTGACAAGCCAGATGCTGTTGTTATCCACTGTGGCATCAATGATCTTAAAGCCAAAGATGCCAAAGAAGCATGCAATAACCTTACCTCTGCTGTGAAAGGCATAGCCAAAAGACACCCTACAATAAAGGTTGTTGTTAGTAACTCCACCGCTGTAAAAGATTCCAGCCTAGAAGTGAAGAGGCAGCTGTACAACGCAATGGTCACCTCAGAGCTACACGAAGTTCCCAACATCTCCTTCGTCAGGAATGACAACATCAAGCGGTACAACCTGAGGGACGCCATCCCACCCCAACTCCAGAGGGACCAGCATCCTCGCCAGTAACATCGGGCGTCATCTTCGCAACCTCCTCTGGGAAACACCGAGGAAGCCATCACGCTCTGCAAGGTTCTACCACCCCTATACCTACTCCGGACCTTCACATCGTGACTGGTTCAATCCTTACCTTGCCCTGAGTGACTGGGACCTTTTCTACTGACGTCAATTTTTGTTCCACCTGCAAACTTGGGACTGCTGAGTAATCCACGTTCACTTCGCCATTAATGACTGTTCAGCATCGTAATTTAGAATATTGTAGATTCTGTTAATCAGTTATAGACGAGAGAAATATTTTAAGTAACCCTTGTATGCCTATATAGGACTAATCGTCTGTTCTTATTTTTGTCACATTTTTCTGACAAACTAACATAGGCGTATTGTTTTAGCATTGTTCTGACAATCTTTGTGTTATTAGAGCGTGTTTAAGATTTCCTTTCATTATATTATTATTTTTTTTTATTTACTTACGTTCGTTAATTGCGTTTTCCCACCCTTTACATGATGCCATCTAAACATCTTCAATTTATGAAGTTTATGCAGTGGAACGTTAGGTCTGTTTCCACAAACTTGCCTTATTTAGTTCAACATCTTGCGAATAACTCCTACCAAGCTCTTATTTTACAATCTTTGAATGTGAAAAGAAACAAATTGCCTAAATTATCAGGTTATTATTACCCACCAATTCATGAACAAGTAGATGCTGTTACTAAAATCAACACAGCTATATATATTAAAGAAGGAACAGATTATAAAGTATACCTCCCCTGCTCCAAACAATTTTCCAACCTTACATTCGTGTGCGGCTCGAATAAAATTAAGGGAAGATTTTATGATAAACATAGTCTCTACATATCTTCCCAAAGGACCAAATGAATTTAATACAGAATGGTTACACACTCTACCAGACAACGAAAAATGGTTAATAGCAGGGGACTTTAACGCCCATTCGCCATTTTGGGACAAGGATTGCACATCAGTAACTAGTAACCGATTTGTAGAAAATATTGTTGATCATGTTTTTATATTTGCTTAATGATGGCAGCATAACTAGAATTCCAGACATTCCAACTCATAGGGCATCAGCAATAGATTTATCCTTGATATCTCCTGCATTAGCACCTGAATGTAGCTGGTCTACCTTTGACGATACTCTAGGAAGCGATCATCTTCCAATAATTGTTACTTTTAATAAAATAACTGATTCTTGTGAATTTCAAGAAGACATAATCCCAAAATATAATTATAAATCAGCTAACTGGGAAACATTCAAAAACAAACTAGCTACATACAACACTGTTGATATCAATATTGATAGCGTTGATCAGTTATATTCGTATTTTACGGATGCTATCCTTAGTGCTGCAGATGTAGCCATTCCAAAATTTTCGCCCACTTAAGTCAAACAAACACTCAGGAAATATCTGGTGGACACCTGCTTGTGACTCAGCCGTTATAACAAAAAATGTTTGTTTAAAATATATTTAAAAGACAAAACACCAGAGAATCTAATAGCCAAGAACAGAGCGAATCACTATAGTAACATGGTAATAGCTCAAGCTAAAAGGCAATATTGGTCCTCTTTCTGCTCTAATGAGATTTCGAATCATAAAGATTTACAAAAAGTTTGGGAAAAAGTTTCATGAAATGAAAAGGGGTTTAAACTTGCCATCTTGTCCTGTCAAGCTGAAGAACAAAGAATTTCCTTCTAATGCAGAAAAACAGAATCATTCGCCGATATGTTTTCCGAATCTATGCGTTTGGAAGGTCTGTCCTTTAAAGATCAATTTTTCAGAACAGAAGAAGAAAATAAAGACGATTATAGAGATCAGTTAATGATAATAGTCATTTCATCAATGCTCCAATTACTCTTGATGAAGTGAAGATGCAATTCTATCTCTTCCTAATAAGAAAACTTCCGTGGGACTAGATAAAGTTTCCAATGATATGCTTAAAAACACTGCCTGAAAATTTTGTCTTATTACTGCAGAAATTGTTCAAAATGTTGGTTTGAGGGGCGTAATGCCAGAACAATGGAAACAGTCTATCATTGTACCAGTTTTAAAGCAAGGCAAACCTCCAACAGATAAGCATAGTTACAGACCAATAGCATTAACCTCACATACCTGTAAACTATTAGAGAGAATAGTTTTGAGAAGATTGATGCAGTATTGTCAAAAAAATAAAGTTATTCCAGTTAATCAAGCAGGCTTCCAAAATGGCAGGTCTGCCATTTGACAATTTAGTGAAACTCACAACAAATGTAAAACAACAATTTGCAAGAAGAAGAAAAATGTTCTAGCGACCTTTTTCGATATCAAGAAAGCTTATGACCAAGTCTGGCACGCCAAGCTCCTTTACAAATTGAAACAAATCGGGATTTCGGGACATTTATATCACTACATTAAATGCTTTTTGAATAAAAGAAGCATTCGTGTTCGAGTAGGGAATGCATACTCCAATTCTAGAGATCTTTACATATGGGACTGCCACAAGGTTCTGTTATCGCCCCTATGTTATTTAACATCTTAATGTACGATTTGCCTTCGCTCTTATCAAAGCATGTTGTATTAGTACAATATGCTGATGATCTATGCATCTGGATGAATGTTACAATGAAAAGAAAAAAACATCAAAAAGGGAATTGAACTACATCAAGAAGATCTATCAAAGAGAGCTCAATCATATATGTACTTATATGGGACAAAAATGGTCTGACATTATCTACAGAGAAAACACATATGATTCTCTTTAATAATGGCAGCAATCCATCAGAGCTGCCGTTTTTCAAAATTGAAAATACGACTATTCAGTATAAAGATATCGTGAAATTTCTAGGTATCTATCTTACACCAAAGTTGTCCTGGAATGCTCATATCAACTACATCGTTACCAAGGAATTTGTGAGCTTTAGTTTGTAAACCCCATCTTTCTGTGTAGGTATTTAGTAATGAATGTAGGCGATATATGACTAGCAGAGGTTTTTGAAATCCATGCAAAGATCAAATTGAAGTCCGTAGATGTGTGGTCGGAGCTTTCCGCGTTTCCTGTCATGTTTGTCACTGCAGGTATCCTTCAGATTATTTTTCTTATTTCATGTTAGATCTCGCTTGCTGTGCTGACTCCCTGCCTGAACAAGTTATCTGTATTTTAAAATAGGGCAAAGTCTCTAAAATGAAGATTCAACATTCCTGTGACAGCAGCCCAGTCTGAAATCTAATTTTGAGAAATCTTTAACTGTACTACTTTTCTGTAGAAGAGTTAGACGATGAAAGGGAGTCATGTGTTGTTCACCGATAATGGCCTCATTCACTCAGGGCATATCAACACAGTGACGAATGTTTTCACATGGTTATGGTACCATCACCACAGGCCAACCAATAAAGTGCAGGGTTTACAACTGGTTTACTGATGGTTTCAAAGTGGTGTGACTGCAGACGGAAACTGAAACAAGACAAGAAGATAGAATACTGGGCCACCGAACGAAATAACAAACCATTTACCATTTTCTGCCTGTTTTTCCTCGTACAGAACGTTTTGGATCTCTTCCATAACACCTTTACGGCTGTAGTAACACTGAAGTGGGTTGTCTTGATTTTTCATGTTTGCTTTTGATTTGAAACTGCTCCACCAGGCCTCATATTTCATCTCGTGTGCTTGGTCTTCGACAGCTTCAAACGTTTCAGCAATCTCTAGAGAATTGTGTCGAGTGAGATTGTCTCCTGACCCTAATGATTTAAGCCAAAGTTTGTCAGACTTACATTTTTCAACAACCTGATCATGGAGCTGATTTTCTCAAATTTGAAAAAAAAAAAAAAAAAAAAAATAAAAAAAAAAAAAAAAAAAGCTCAGTCTTCACATTGCAGTCGCAAACCAGTTTTATTCTTCAGGAAGTTGAGCCACCTTTTGCTTTTTTCTTTTTCTTTTTTTTTTTTTCGTCTCTCAGTACTAGGTTGCGTGTACTATACGGTTCTGGAATTACTACAGCATATGCTTTGAAGCTGATTGCTGTCAGTCATGTTTCAGTGCTTTGTCGAAATTCTTCCAACGCTTCATCTTCATCAAAAGCTTTTCCCATTTCCTACTATTCACAGCTGTCTGTGCCACAATCCACTGCAACAAAACGGACACAGTCTTCTGTTTCTTCAGGCAGGTTTGATTGAGCTGATGATCATGGTGTTACCAGTCTTGATAGTGAGACAGTGATGCTTTTCTTACCTGGGATGCTGCAGATCACTTTGAATTTGTGAGCTTGAAATTGTAAACCCCATCTTTCTGTGTAGGTTGTTAGTTCTGAAATGTAGGCGATATATGGACTTGCAGAGGTTTGAGATCCTTGAGTTGAAGTCCGTAGATGTGTAGTTGGAACTTTTTCGCGTGCACAAACAATTGTAAAAGCCTCTTTCTGTTTGCAAATAAGCCTCTCTATGTCTGTCAAGCCATGACTTTGTATAGCTTATTACTTCGGGTATAGCTTCGTGAATTTGAATGAGAAGTCCAGCGATACCTACCACAATGCATCTGTGACAATTTGTGTTTCAGCTTTTGGATAATGATAATAATTAAAAGTCGTACATTTTCTCTGGCTGGAAAATCCTCTCATGTTTGCTTGTCAGTCAGTATGTCAGAGAGATCTTCAAAGTGTCATGGTCATGGAGAATGAATCATCAACAACCATCTACCAGTCCTGACAAACTTCGGGTTTCAGTTGTCCTTTCAGATTCTCTCGCATTCAGAGGGGTCTTCAACTGTTTTTTATGTCAAGAGAATTTCATTGTGATGTTAGTTTAGGACCCAGAATCACGATGCTCCTTTTCTGAATTTGCATTTTTCTGCATCAGTATAAGGCCAGCACCAGTAGACGTCGAAGGACCACTTGTCGATCACGTTCTTTGTTTGGCGTAATGATAAATGAAGGTGGTTTTCTGTATGTTTGTCACTGCAAGTATCTTTCAGAGTTATTTTTATTAGTTCTTGTAAGTAGATCTCGCTTGCTGTGCGACCCCCTGGACACGTGATATGTATATAGAAAATAGGGCAAAAGTCTCTAAGATGCAAGAATTTACTTTCTGTGACAGCAGCCCAATCTGAAATATAATTTGGAATGATTTAACTTTATCATAGAAGAGTGTTAGAAGATGTGTAGAAGAGTGAGTAAGTTTCAAAAAGGAGTGACGGAGGGCGGGAAAGAATGACGCCACCTACTTGGAGGGGGAAGAGGATGAGGGGGTTTTCGTACCGCCAAGGACACAGACAAACAGAGTACAGGAATGGATACAATGCATTTCGCCCCTCTTTGGGTCTTCTTCAGCCTGAAAAACCAAATAACATTTAGGACAGTGGAAAACAAATAACAGGACAGTGACAGAAGAACATTGCAGACCGCTTAGGTCGCTTCTCCGTTATGGAAGGGAAGAACAGGAGAAGCGAAAGAAGCAGCTACAGGTCTTCTTTGTCCTAGATGTTTACAGATACGGTGACCCAAAATTCATAGCTAGATATGTCAAGAGATTGGCAACGGGACTGAGAGACACACAGGCTAAGAATGCAACACTCTCCCCTCCCCCCACCCCCAAATTGTTATAGATCCAAACTTGAGAGAGATATTACGACCATCTGCGACTGAATCGTGACAGGATGGAAAAGAAGGACTGTGTGCCTGACACCCCGTACCTTTTTTCAAGGTGAGGCATGCAGTCATAGTGTAGGTGCGTGTAATGAGTATGAGCCACTCAGTATGCAAAGTATATGTCTGTAGTAGAGTGTTGGGATTTTTGGGACATGACAGTCTACGTGAACGCTTACACTAGACATGGCGAAGAAAACGTGTTGTTCAGGGCTATTCCATCATGTTATTATGACCTATTGATTGAATTTGTGACAAGAACGCTTATTTCACGCCTCCTACACCTAGGGCGTATTGTAGGTAGGAAATGAACCCCAAATCTGAGGCGCTGTGTAGGGTGGATTCAAAGCATCATAAAGTCACATTTTTTTTTTTTTTTTCTTTTTTTTTTTAAATTATGTATCAATTCAAACATGTTACTAGGGAACATATATTTGACAAACTGTTGGGCAGTCCGGCATGGCTTGTTGTATGTCTTGCGGTCAGTTGGGCTCTATACAAGTGAACGACACTGAACTAAACTCTGTTCACCTGTCAAACTGCTGCTCTGAGACATTGATCCTAGGCAGGTGAAGCTGTGGCAGTGGTCATACCATCCTTGATCACTCGTCACAGGGTGGCCACACGGGTGATCATACCAGCATAGGGTTCTCTTGGACAGGATTCTTTGTCCACTGTACTGCCATTGTATTTCTTTTCCCGTTTGGTGGCGTCGGTCATTGCAGCGTAGAAGCACTCACAACCACGTTGGTAAATGCACAACACCGACTTTTGGGCCTGGTGTGCTTTGAAATCACTCTAACGTAAATGTCGGGTGACAGACACAGATGGGTGTGAAATCACAATGATAGAACCAGTGCGGCATGAATTCTTCCAGGTGTTCTAGTCAAGGAGGATGGCTGACTGCCATGAGTCGCAGTGTGGACCTCCTCACAGGAGGCGAGTAGTGTTCTCCCTGTTCTTGCAATTAGAACTGTGGGGAAAAAAGAAGTTCATGCTATTCTGAGGTCACTGGCCTGGCAATCCGGCTTATTCTAATTTTTCTCTGGCAAAAGTTGTCGCATTAGAAGGTCCCGGGATGAAGACAGAAGTGGCTATACGCGATCAGCTACAAGTCTGACCAGTAGTGACTGCACGAAACGTTAGGGGCTGCTGGACGGGCACTGACAACATCTACAGCGAGCAGGGGAGTCCGGGCCGAACAATCTGCACCATCAACTGCCCAACGTATCGCCAAGACTTCGAACGCAATACTTTCGATCAGCGATCAAACCCTACGATACCAGCTCAGAGACGCCCGATTCTATAAGAAGTGCAGATCCTGATTTGAAGCAAGTCATTTTGACCCTTTGCGATCGGGTATCTTCCCTGGAAAAGACTGTGCTTCAATATCAAGAGTCACTACAGAAAACCAAAATAGAACACCGTTCTACCGTAACACAGTCAACGCAAACTGAAGATGCAAGTACAATAGGCCTACGTACTTTCGCGGAGGTAGTACTTAGAACGCCTCCCCACCACTGGTGCAGCTCAACAATACACACAGGCGGATCCGAAGAAGAAAGGTAGGCCAAATAATGCAAGCACAAAAGTAAAAAAAATCTCTGCAGAAGTCACCCGCTTCGCATGACGAAATTACTTCGGATGACGCAAATCGCAAAAAAGTCGTACTTGGCGTCTTCCAAGAAGAACAAGAAAGAAAGCGAAGAATCAGATCTACCAAAAGTGCTCATTTTGCATGACTCTGTGCTGAATCACGTACAGCCAAACAGACTAGGTAAATCCTATGATTTCAAAGCCTGCAAAGAAAGAACCTCCACTCTGTCAGACATCCAAAACACACTGAAAACTGCCTGCTCTTCTCTTGACAAGCCAGATGCTGTTGTTATCCACTGTGGCATCAATGATCTTAAAGCCAAAGATGCCAAAGAAGCATGCAATAACCTTACCTCTGCTGTGAAAGGCATGGCCAAAAGACACCCTACAATAAAGGTTGTTGTTAGTAACTCCACCGCTGTAAAAGATTCCAGTCTAGAAGTGAAGAGGCAGCTGTACAACGCAATGGTCACCTCAGAGCTACACGAAGTTCCCAACATCTCCTTCGTCAGGAATGACAACATCAAGCGAGGTACAACCTGAAGGGACGCCATCCACCCAACTCCAGAGGGACCAGCATCCTCGCCAGTAACATCGGGCGTCATCTTCGCAACCTCCTCTGGGAAACACCGAGGAAGCCATCACGCTCTGCAAGGTTCTACCACCAAGTTCTACCACCTATACCTACTCCGGACCTTCACATCGTGACTGTTCAATCCTTACCTTGCCCTGAGTGACTGGGACCTTTTCTACTGACGTCAATTTTTGTTCCACCTGCAAACTTGGGACTGCTGAGTAATCCACGTTCACTTCGCCATTAATGACTGTTCAGCATCGTAATTTAGAATATTGTAGATTCTGTTAATCAGTTATAGACGAGAGAAATATTTTAAGTAACCCTTGTATGCCCTATAGGACTAATCGTCTGTTCTTAATTTTGTCACATTTTTCTGACAAACTAACATAGGCGTATTGTTTTAGCATTGTTCTGACAATCTTTGAGTTATTAGAGCGTGTTAAGATTTCCTTTCATTATATTATTGTTTTTATTTACTTACGTTCGTTAATTGCGTTTCCCCACCTTTACATGATGCCATCTAAACATCTTCAATTTATGAAGTTTATGCAGTGGAACGTTAGGTCTGTTTCCACAAACTTGCCTTATTTAGTTCAAACATCTTGCGAATAACTCCTACCAAGCTCTTATTTTACAATCTTTGAATGTGAAAAGAAACAAATTGCCTAAATATCAGGTTATTATTACCCACCAGTTCATGAACAAGTAGATGCTGTTACTAAAATCAACACAGCTATATATATTAAAGAAGGAACAGATTATAAAGTATACCCCTCCCCTGCTCCAAACAATTTTTCAAACTTACATTCGTGTGCGGCTCGAATTAAATTAAGGGAAGATTTTATGATAAACATAGTCTCTACATATCTTCCCAAAGGACCAAATGAATTTAATACAGAATGGTTACACACTCTACCAGACAACGAAAAATGGTTAATAGCAGGGGACTTTAACGCCCATTCGCCATTTTGGGACAAGGATTGCACCATCAGTAACTAGTAACCGATTTGTAGAAAATATTGTTGATTCATGTTTATATTTGCTTAATGATGGCAGCATAACTAGAATTCCAGACATTCCAACTCATAGGGCATCAGCAATAGATTTTATCCTTGATATCTCCGCATTAGCACCTGAATGTAGCTGGTCTACCTTTGACGATACTCTAGGAAGCGACCATCTTCCAATAATTGTTACTTTTAATAAAATAACTGATTCTTGTGAATTTCAAGAAGACATAATCCCAAAATATAATTATAAATCAGCTAATGGGGGAAACATTCAAAAAACAAACTAGCTACATACAACACTGTTGATATCAATATTGATAGCGTTGATCAGTTATATTCGTATTTTACGGATGCTATCCTTAGTGCTGCAGATGTAGCCATTCCAAAATTTCGCCCACTTAAGTCAAACAAACACTCAGGAAATATCTGGTGGACACCTGCTTGTGACTCAGCCGTTAATAACAAAAAATGTTTGTTTAAAAATATATTGAAAAGACAAACACCAGAGAATCTAATAGCCAAGAACCAGAGCGAATCACTACAGTAACATGGTAATAGCTCAAGCTAAAAAGGCAATATTGGTCCTCTTCTGCTCTAATGAGATTTCGAATCATAAAGATTACAAAAAGTTTGGAAAAAGTTTCATGAAATGAAAAGGGGTTTAAACTTGCCATCTTGTCCTGTCAAGCTGAAGAACAAAGAATTTCCTTCTAATTCAGAAAAAAAACAGAATCATTCGCCGATATGTTTTCCGAATCTATGCGTTTGGAAGGTCTGTCCTTTAAAGATCAAACTTTCAGAACAGAAGAAGAAAATAAAGACGATTATATAGATCCAGTTAATGATAATAGTCATTTCATCAATGCTCCAATTACTCTTGATGAAGTGAAAGATGCAATTCTATCTTCCTAATAAGAAAACTTCCGTGGGACTAGATAAAGTTCCAATGATATGCTTAAACACCTGCCTGAAAATTTGTCTTATTACTGCAGAAATTGTTTCAAAAAATGTTGTTTGAGGGCGTAATGCCAGAACAATGGAAACAGTCTATCATTGTACCAGTTTTTAAAGCAAGGCAAACCTCCAAAGATAAGCATAGTTACAGACCAATAGCATTAACTCACATACCTGTAAACTATTAGAGAGAATAGTTTTGAGAAGATTGAGCAGTATTGTCAAAAAAATAAAGTTATTCCAGTTAATCAAGCAGGCTTCCAAAATGGCAGGTCTGCCATTGACAATTTAGTGAAACTCACAACAAATGTAAAACAACAATTTGCAAGAAGAAGAAATGTTCTAGCGACCTTTCGATATCAAGAAAGCTTATGACCAAGTCTGGCACGCCAGCTCCTTTACAAATTGAAACAAATCGGGATTTCGGGAAATTTATATCACTACATTAATGCTTTTTGAATAAAAGAAGCATTTGTGTTCGAGTAGGGAATGCATACTCCAATTCTAGATCTTTACATATGGGACTGCCACAAGGTTCTGTTATCGCCCCTATGTTATTAACATCTTAATGTACGATTTGCCTTCGCTCTTATCAAAGCATGTTGATTATTACAATATGCTGATGATTTATGCATCTGGATGAATGTTACAATGAAAAGAAAAACATCAAAAAGGGAATTGAACTACATCAAGAAGATCTATCAAAGAGAGCTCAATCATATATGTACTTATATGGACGAAAATGGTCTGACATTATCTACAGAGAAAAACAATATGATTTCTCTTTAATAATGGCAGCAATCCATCAGAGCTGCCGTTTTTCAAAATTGAAAATACGACTATTCAGTATAAAGATATCGTGAAATTCTAGGTATCTATCTTACACCAAGTTGTCCTGGAATGCTCATATCAAACTACATCGTTACCAAGGCGAGGAAATGTTAAATCTATTAAAGATTATAAGCAAACAAGCCTGGGGACAAGATTGCAAAGTTTTGAAACATCTCTCTACGTCGCTGATTAGATCAAAATTGTCTATGGACAAGAGTTATTTTTTAGCGCCCCTAATTATTACTAC
Source organism: Conus betulinus (assembly GCA_016801955.1). NCBI lineage: Eukaryota > Metazoa > Mollusca > Gastropoda > Neogastropoda > Conidae > Conus > Conus betulinus. The sequence continues at coordinate 25,984 of JADBJO010023618.1, forward strand.
TAAAGAAACTTCAAAGCATAGACTGCAAGGGTTTAGTCTTGCTCTTGGTGTGCCTTTTCACGCATCAACGCTTTGAACTTATAAAGAAATTGGAGAATTGCCTTTGGGACGGTACCAAAGTCTTGCATGCGCTAAATACGTTCTTAGAAGTCGACAAGTAACCAACTTTGCATCTGAGGAACTGAAAATTACATCTGAAAATTCTTTTCCTAAACGAGCTAAGCAGATATCATCATTGAAAAACCATTGCCACTTCGTATCAGATCTACTTCAAAAGGTCTGATATAAAATCAAGTAATATTGACACAAATCAAAGCG
>JADBJO010023619.1:0-7500 GCA_016801955.1 Conus betulinus
ACTGTACAGCAGACTACGCCAAGGGGAACAACTGCACCGCTTTATTCAAGACTTCATGGCTGACGACATATATGTGGTGCTTCTTTCCGGGAACCCAGGACAACTGTCTACAACTATACAGCCGACTACGCCAAGGGGAACAACTGCACTCCTTTGTTCAAGGACTGAAAACTATGTGGTGTTTTTTTCGTGAATCCAGGACAACTGTCTACTACTGTACAGCAGACTACGCTAAGGGGAACAACTGCACCACTTTATTCAAGACTTCATGGCTGACAACTGTTGTGCTGTCTGGAGGCTGTCTACACTGCTCTTTCACAGACTACACCGAAGAAAACTTTTTGCTGCTTTACGTGAGGCTTGACAAAAGAGGACAGCTGTGTACAGCTTTACATAAAGCTCAGCCCCCCCCGGGGTCTGCCTGGGGGACCTGGGTGGGGTGTCTTATTTTTAGTTCTCAGGGTCACCCTCTTGTGCCCCTTGAGGGTGGGACTTTGTTTTAGGTGGGCTTTCTTTTTCTCTGTTTTTTTTTTTGTGTGTTTTTTTTTCTGCCTACCCATGGTTCTTTCACCTGCATTTCTCTTTCAACATTCTCCTTAATAATCTGCATTTTTCTGTTTCGTCCATCTTCTGCCTTTATGGGTCGTTATCCTATTCTTTTTCCTTTTATCACAAGTCTTCTATAGCACTTTCTCTGTTTTCTCTGTGACCTCTTGTTCCACCGTGTTGACCGTGCGGTGCGACCCGTGTCGGGGGAGAATGGTGTCCTGGTGGTTGAGAGGGACCCGGAGTGGGATCCGCGCCCCTCAACACGCCACTTTGGCCCGGCCTTCCCTAGACGGGGGCAGCATGGGGCCCAATGCTGTCAATCGGTCGCCTCCACAGTGTGGGCATGGCATGGGTCAAACCGTGTGGCACGTTGTTTGCTCCGGAAGCCAGGTGAGTGGCCTCCTGTTCGTTCTCGACAGTTGGTCATGAGCCTGGTGGATGGGTGGAGCGCGTGTCACGCGGTGTATACCTTCACTATAACCCTGGTGTTTCCCTTTGCTAGAGGATCGCTTAGGGGCATCGCCTTTGTGGGCACTCGATGGCGGGTGGGGAGTAGGGGAGGTGAAGTTTTTTTCCCCTTATCATTATGAATTCTAAACAACTACCTCCAAACAAAAAGAGAAGAAACGATGATGGACATGGCAAGTGTATGGACGAGATTATGAATAGAGATTCAGATTCAGATAACGAGATAAGGGAAGTGGCAAAGAGAAAGGGTATCCAAACGCATGGCCAAGCTTCCTTTTAGTGGAAGCAAAAGACCCCAAAGAATCCATTGCTCGGATTTCTCCGTTCGCTTTGCAAGTGGTTTGAGGGAGTCTCGTCCACAGGATTCAAAATGATTAAGAGACTCCGATCTGGTAGCTACCTTGTTAACTGTGCTACGGAAGCGGCGTCTCGGTTGCTACTGAAAAGGGATGGTTCTCGGCTCATGGATATCACAGTTAAGGTTTCCATTCACCCCTTTCTCAACTACTCGAAAGGGGTAATCAGATGTGCTGACTTGGCTGGAGTTGCTGAATCAGAAATTCGGACTGAGATGGAAAGCCAGGGTGTCCTGCAGGTCCATAGAGTTAAAATCTCTAAAGGAAGTGACTTAATTGAAACCAACACGCTATTCTTGACTTTTGCTATGTCATCTCCTCCAGAGTTCGTCAAAGTGGGTTATATCCAAGTGAAAGTTACGCCTTTTGTGCCATCTCCTTTGCGATGTTTCAAGTGCCAACGCTTTGGGCATTCCTGCCGAGCTTGTCGGGGTCAGGAGGTTTGTCGTGATTGTGGGCAGAAGAAGCATGATGAATCTTGTGTAAGTGCTGTATACTGTGTCAATTGTAAGGGTGACCATCCAGCAAATCAAAAAGTTGCCCAGTGTGGAAAAAGGAATGCGAGATTCAGAAAGTAAAGATTGAGGAAATGTTCCTTTACTGAGGCTAGAGGTTAGTGGAAGCCAGGACTCCTTCGACTTCTACTTATGCACATAAGGTGGTCAACGATTCTGCGAACCGGTCATCGGGTGATGATCTGGGAGCAGCTCCATTCACTGCTCTGGAGAAGAAATTGACAGAATTGTTGTCATCGGTTTTGGATCGGCTTACTACACTTGAGCAATCAGTTGAGGTTTTGACTCAGAAATGCAATAGTGTTCCGACCAGCAGTGTACAACAGGCTTCAGTCCCTGCTGGTGAGGGAAGAGGGTGTTTCAGTTGTACAAAGTGCTGTGGACCAGAGGTCAGGGGTGAAGGATCGGAGGAAAGAGTTGTCCCCTCGCTCACAAGTCAATAACAGCAGTACGAGACAGGCACGCAGTGAGGAGCGTCCTTTTCGGACTCCAGACCCTCTAGGGGAAAATCTCGAAGTCAGGTATTTGGTGCAGCAGGTTTCAGTCCAGTAAGAGCAAATTCCAAGCATGGCAACAAACAACTTAGAAATTTATCAGGCGTCGGCTTCTGATCTTGTCTTGAAGAACCGTTTTAGTTCTTTGATGGATAGTGAAGTTTCTGGGGAAGAGGGCTGATAGATATTCTTTTAATAACCTTACATGGACATACTCCAGTGGAACATAGGGGGGTTAAAGCAAATGGTCGGGACCTTGAGCTATTGTTGGCAGAGTATAGATCTTCGATAATTGCTCTTCAGGAAACCCTTTTAACTGCAAGTAAGAAGCATGAGATTACTGGTTTCTCCTGCATACACAAGTCAGCTTCTGCAGACTTTCAAGGAGAGGTGTTTCTCTTTATATTCATAATTCGGTACTTTATACAGATATTCCACTTCAGACGGATCTGGAGGTAGTGGCTGCTCGTATCTCGTTGAACAAGGCAGTTACGATATGCTGTTTGTATCTGTCTCCATCTTTTGTGATTTCAAAGAGTCAGTTGGATGGTTTAATTTCTCAACTTCCTCGTCCATTTCTTCTATTGGGTGACTTGAACGGTCATTCTCCACAGTGGGGAAGTAACTGTACTAATTCCAAGGGAAAGTTCTTGAAGATTTTATGTCGGATCATGATCTCTGTCTTCTGAATTCAGGCTCACCGACCTTTTTTTTGTTCTCCTTCTGGTTCCTTGACTCACTTGGATTGATTTGTCCATTTGCGATCCTTCCTTATTATTTTTTTGGACTTAGAGTGGCAAGTTCATTCGGACCTAAGCGGGAGTGATCACTTTCCGATTTTTATTTATTTTACGAAGCAATTGCAGGAGTCCCCTCGGGAAACATGGAAGCTCCGCTCTGCAGATTGGAGTCTTTATCAGCAACAGATTTTAAGTAGAATGCCTATGAATCTGTTGCAGAGTTATCATGATCCTGTTTTGCAGTTCACTAAAGTGACTGTAGAGAGTGCTAAGGAAGCTATTCCCAGTCCCGTGATAAACCTAATGATGTTAAGACCCCTTGGTATGATAAAGAGTGCAAAACTTTGAAGGGTAAGAGAAAGAGTGCTCAAAGACTTTTTGCTAGATTTCCTATGGTGGGAAACAAAGTTAAAACATCAGGCATGTAGGGCAAAGTGTCGGTATTTTTAAAACCAAGAAGAAAGAATCTTGGAAAACATTTTGTTCAAATCTATCTTTAAGGTCAATTCAAGGAAAGTCTGGAAATTAATCCGTAAGATTAAGGGAAAGTCGGCTACATCAGCTATTAAAAGTTTGCAAGTAAACGGATCAATTATTACAAATAAAAAGGAGGTTGCTAACTTGTTAACTGCTACTATTCATCACAATTCGTCAGCTGATCATTATTGCAAGGAATTCCAGCGTATCAAAAGATCAGCGGAGTCAAAATCTTGTTCTTTCGTGCCAGATAGTTCTGAGGATTATAACTGCGTTTTCAGCATGGATGAGTTAAAGGACGCCATTTTGAAAGCCAACACTCAGCTCCTGGACCAGATGACATTCATTATCAATTTATTCAACATTTGCCAGCTGAGGGTTTAAAGGTGTTGTTGTCACTGTTTAATCATGTTTGGTGTTCAGGATATTTTCCACAATCTTGGAGAGAGGCGGTTGTTGTTCCTATTCCTAAACCAGGGAAAGATCATTCGGATCCTAACAACTATCGTTCTATAGCTCTTACTAGTTGCTTATGTAAAAACTATGGAGAGAATGGTATATTCCCGATTGTTATGGCAGTTAGAATGTCTTGGGGCATTGGATGTTTCCCAGTGTGGATTTCGGAACAACCGCAGTACTACTGATCACCTGGTTCGATACGAGTCTTTTATCAGGAATGCTTTGATTAATGGAGAACATGTAGTTTCTATTCTTTTTGATTTAGAAAAAGCTTATGACACAACAATGGAGGTATGGAATTCTTCAGGACTTGAAGGCACTTGATTTCAAAGGTAATTTACCAATGTTTATTGCTAATTTTTTTGTCTAACAGGCATTTAAGTGTTAGACTTCATTCTACCTTCTCAGATCCTTTTGAGCAGGAGATGGGTGTCCCTCAGGGTAGCATCCTTTCTCCGCTTCTGTTCAATCTCAAGATTAATAATATCGTTCAGTCAGTAAAGTCTGGGATTGATAAGTCATTGTTTGTTGATGATTTCTCTATCTCTGCCCAAAAAACTTGGCTGCAGCTGAGCGTCAACCTTGTTGTGTGTTAATCGTGTTCAGCAGTGGGTCACTGAAAATGGATTTAAGTTTTTCAGCTACTAAGACAGAGTGTATTCATTTCCATAGGAAAAGATCTCAGGTCTTAGAACCAGCTATCAGTCTCAATGGTCAGGTAATTAAAGTTTCCAAACAAGTGAAATTTTTGGGGGTTATTTTTGATAGTAGGCTTTCCTTTTTGCCTCACATTAAGTACATTAAACAATCTTGCCAGTCAGGTTTGAATGTTTTAAAGGTTATTAGTCACACTGATTGGGTGCGGACAGGCGAACTTTGTTGCGATTATATCGGGCTTTGGTGAGACCAAAGCTATTATGGTTGTGTGGTATATGGATCCGCACGAAAGTCTTATCTCAAAGCTCTTGATCCAATTCATCATCAAGGACTGCGGATTGCTCTGGGAGCATTTCGCACATCTCCAAAAGAGAGTTTGTATGTTGAATCTGGAGAACCCCCTCTGGAGCTAAGGAGATTGTGTCTTTCCATGAACTATTATCTGAAACTGAGGGCTAGTCCAGAAACCCTGCCTATGATATTGTCATGAACCCGCCTTTTAGAGCCAAATATGACTTAAAGCCAAATGAGATTCCTCCACTGGGTATTCGTATTTTGCCTCACTTCGGGGCAGCTGGCATTGACCTTGATACTGTTGTTGATGATGGTCCATTACAGACTGATGTACCTCCCTGGAAAATAGCCAATCCAGAGATTAATTTATATTTAACTCAATTTCGAAAGGAGGTCACCTCGAGTGCTGCATATAAACACTTTATCTTGAGCAATGTGAACTTTATAAAGATTTTACCAAGATTTTTACAGATGGTTCTAAAAAAGATGAGAGGGCTGCAGCTGCCATTGTGTGTGATAGCAATTTTCAGGAGCCCACCTTGTTAAGATTGCGAGATTGGTCATCTGTTTATACTGCTGAACTGAAGGCTTTAAATCTGGCTCTCAGTGCGGTGTCCAGGTCAGATCAGAACGATTTCTCCTTTTTTTATCCGATTCATTGTCGGCACTGTCGGCTTTATCGACAAGAGAAGTTTCACATCCAGTTTTGGCGGATATTCATGATCTTCATACTCAGCTTGTCTCTTCGGGAAAGCATATATTTTTTTCTGTTGGGTCCCCAGCCACATGGGAATCTATGGTAACGCAGTGGTAGACAAAGCAGCCAAACAAGCTCTCGGTGCAAGTCTTTCCAGGAGGCCTGTGCAGTTTGTTCCTCACTCAGATCTTCGTCATAAATCTAGCTCGTATTGTCGTGAGCTGTGGCAGAGTGAATGGTCTAGCCAAATTCATAAAATTGTTTAAAATTTGCCCAGATTTAATCAACCCTTTCCCATCGATAGTAAGTAACCATAAAGAGGAATCGGTTTTGTCACGGTTACATATTGGGCACAGCTATATAACGCACAGTTGGATACTCAGAAGGGAAGACCCCCTCCATGGTGTGTTGCATGTGACAGCTTGTTCAGTGTTCATCATTTTTTGACTGAATGTGCTGATTTGATGTGTATCAGAGAGAAAGTTCTTTTCCACCAGTGATTTATCAGTTTTTTTTTTTCGTGAGATTTCAGTGGATCTTTTTTTCTTTTTTAAAAGAGGTAAACTATTTATAAGTTATAGTGCTTTAATAATGTATATAGGTGTTGCTGGAGTTGAACAGATAATTGTGCTTTTTGTCTTTATAAACTTCAAGCGATGTGTTAATACTAGTGTGGGTATTTGTATCTAGAGACTCAGCAGATATGATAGCTGAGGTCCTGATTTGGCTCCTTGTAGTCCGCTGGACCCTATAAACACTAACTAACTAACTAAGCTCAGCAAAAGAGAACAGCTGTGTATAGCTTTACTTCTCCCTTTCCGCTCCCTTGCCTTCCCCCTGCCCGCAAAGTGATTTTTTCCTAGGGGAGGTTTGCAGCTGTATTTAAAAGGCCAGCTGCGTCTGACTAGATGGTTTTTTCACGGGGTACTCCCGTTTTCCATCTCTCACCCCTTGGTGCCAGCATGGGGCAACCCATCCTGGGGTCAGACTTTGGTTGGGTGCTATAGGCGGCTGATCATTTCTCCCCTTATTCCCAGCTACTATTCACTTCCCTGGCATTTCACTGTAGAACACCAGACCTACATTCAGAGGCCCGCCTTTTTTTTTTCTGACCTCTTGTTCACTTCTCAGGTCCTACCTTCTCATCTCTGACCTTTACCTCTCCCTGCAGCCTGCTTCTTTACTGCAACAAGTCATGTCTGAGGAAGACTTTGTGTCGAACATTCACTTGTCTGCTTTGTACAGTCTATCAAATTTGGGTTACTTTACATCTTGTTCTATGTGTTTAGAAACATTAATTTTTGAATCCTTAGTCTATGAGTCTGCAGTTTGCATACTTCTTGCTAAGGATGTTTTTTCTCCTCTCATACCCCTGACTTCAAATTGTTCTTTGCACCCTATGCTCACTTGCGGTGGTCAAGTGTTGCTTTGTTTTCTTTTGAATTGAAATTGTTCATTATTCTGCTGTTTGTTTTTGTTTCATTTTCCCCCCTTCGATGCTGTTGCATTTGTGTGTATTACGTGTGTGTGTGTGTGTGTTCAGGCATATGATACATTGTTCTTCCTGGGTTGGATGGAAATTTTGTTGGCTCTTTAAAATGGTTTTAGGTTCTGCAGTTGTCAACTGTTTCTTTTTACTGAATTCATGTAGTAAACCAAAATTATTTCGGTACGTTTATTGCTGCTTTCTTTTCTTGAATTGGAAATGGATGGGAATCTTGTCTATCGTGTCTGTTGCTTGTGAAGACCTCAATACTTCAAAAAGAGACGTAATGTCTTCTATCACCTGAAATG
>JADBJO010023619.1:12500-15000 GCA_016801955.1 Conus betulinus
TTCTTTCCTTTCTCATTATGTCCACATCTTCTTTCCTTTCTTTCCTTTCTCATTATGTCCACATCCTTCTTTCCTTTCTCATTATGTCCACATCCATCTTTTCTCTCTCATGATGTCCCTTCTTCCTTCTTTCCTTTTCTCATGATGTCCACATCCTTCTTTCCTTTCTCATGATGTCCACATCCTGCTTTCCTTTCTCATAATGTCTACTTTCATGTGTGTCATTTCTCACGATGTCATTTCTCACATCCATCTTTGCATCTTGTAATGTCCACATCGATCCCGTTTATGTTACTTTCTCTGTAATAGGCATATTCAGATGTATCTTTCTTCTTTTGTTTCCTTTCTCATGATATCATCTTTTGTCTTTCCATATTCATGATGATCACACTCATCTTTCGTGTTGTCATACTTTCATAATCATTTTTTCCTTGTTTGGGTTTCCCCACCGATCTTTCGTTTTTCTCCACCTTATCTATTTTCTCCTATCATAATATTTCTTCTCTTTTTTTAATTTGATGTTGCTGCATGTTACTGCCTTCTTTATGATGTTGTCATTTATCTTCCTCGCAGTCGGCGATAGCAGTGCTGTCCATGTGTGTTCTTGTTTGGATAGTTGCACTGGCCACTCTAGGCCTCTCTACTTTTTTAAATAGTTGTTGAGTTAGTACATGATATGCCTATCTACTTATTATTGTTGTTTTTGGGTACATTCAGGCGTGATGTCCACATGTACCACAGTTTACGTGACAAATAAGAATAACATTTTTGAGACTGCATGTGTGTGGGCGGGGAAGGTGAAGCACGGGAAAGGAGGGGGAATGGCGCATTAAAATGGGCAGTGGAAATGACTTTTTATGTCGGTCGGCACTTCAAGCTGCGAACGCAGTGCGTCACTCATCATGGGCCGACCAGGCACCATGTTATTTTCTATGTAGGATACTCCTTTATATCTGGCACCATGTTGTTTTTTTGTTATGTAGGATATCCTTTATATCTGGCACCATTTTCTATGTAGGATACTCATTTATATGTTATTTTTTCAGTAGGATTTATATCTGGCACCATGTTATTTCGATGTAGGATATCCATTTATATCTGGCACCATGTTATCATCGCAGTAGAATATATCATTCATATCTGGACACCATGTTATCATCGGAGTAGGATATCCATTCATATCTGGCACCATGTTATCATCGGAGTAGAATATCCATTCATATCTGACACCATGTTATCATCGGAGTAGGATATCATTCATATCTGGCACCATGTTATCATCGGAGTAGATATCCATTCATATCTGACACCATGTTATCATCGGAGTAGGATATCCATTCATATCTGGCACCATGTTATCATCGGAGTAGGATATCCGTTCATATCTGGCACCATATCATTTTCGGTGAAGATATCCGTTCATATTGGACATCATGTTATTTTCTGTGTCTGATATGTCTGGATATGTCTGGCACGAAGTTATTTTCTGTGTAGGGTATCCGTCCATGTCTGGAACGAAGTTATTTTTGGTGAAGGATATCCGTCCATAACTGGCACCTTGTTATTGCCGGTGTAGGAAATCCTTCATTTCTGGCATCATGTTATTGCCGGTGTAGGAAATCCCTTCATTTCTGGCATCATGTTATTGCCGGTGTAGGAAATCCCTTCATTCCTGGCATCATGTTATTGCCGGTTAGGAAATGGTCCTTTCATTTGTGGCATCATGTTATTGCCGGTGTAGGATATTCGTCCATGTCTGGCACGAAGTTATTTTTGTGTGTAGTCCATATCCGTCCATGTCTGGAACGAAGTTATTTTTGGTGAAGGATATCCGTCCATAACCTGCACCTTGTTATTGCCGGTGTAGGAAATCCCTTCATTTCTGGCATCATGTTATTGCCGGTGTAGTAGGAAATCCCTTCATTTCTGGCATCATATTATTGCCGGTGTAGGAAATCCCTTCATTCCTGGCATCATGTTATTGGCGGTTAGGAAATCCCTTCATTTCTGGCATCATGTTATTGCCGGTGTAGGAAATCCCTTCATTTCTGGCATCATGTTATTGCCGGTGTAGGAAATTCCTTCATTTCTGGGCATCATGTTATTGCCGATGTAGAAAATCCCTTCATCTCTGGGATCATGTTATTTTCAGTATAAAATATCCACTCGTGTCTCGCAAGTTATTTTCGATGTAGGATATCCATTCATATCTGGCACCGTGTTACTTTCAGTGTATGGTATCCGTACACATTTGGCACCATGTTACTTACTCCGTAAGGTATAAGCTATCCTTGCACACCTGGCACTATGTTACTATGTTACTTTCTGCGTTAACAAGCAGACTACCCGTACACATCTAGCGCTATGTTACTTTCTGCGTTAACAAACAGACTATCCGTGCACACCTGGCACCGTGTTACTTTCTGTGTGTGTCTTTGCACACTTGGCATCATCTTTCTCTCTACGCACAGTGTGTGAGCTGTAAGATGTAAGAAATCCG
>JADBJO010023619.1:25000-26300 GCA_016801955.1 Conus betulinus
TGGGTAAGAGCAAGGCTGTCCCTAGTATGTAATGTGATGAAGAACGGCTACTGTTCCTAATGTATCTTTTGAATGCGTCCGATTTCCATCTCCCTAGTTGCCTTATCTGTGTCTGACATGCCCCGAGCTGCCGCTGCTGTTGCTGCTAACCCTAAAATACCGGGAATAATCGCACTCCGCCACAAATTCCCTTATGTCCCATAAGAACTTTTGTTAAGTCCATGTCTACTTTCATAAGCAAGGGCTGTTTGTTAGGTTCATGTCTACTTTCATAGACAAAGGCTGTGTGTGTTAAGTCCATGTCTACTTTCATAGGTAAAGGCTGTTTGTTAGGTCCATGTCTACTTTCATAGGTAAAGGCTGTTTGTTGAGTCAGAGTTCGAAAACGGTTCTTTTTTTGATGGCCGTGGAGGCGAAGCTTGACAAAAGAAGAAGAAGAGAAACCATTTGTAAGGAAATGATGAAACGTTCCAGGAAAAGGGAACGCCATCTTAATTAGCGCTGGGAATGGTGGAAACACACGTGATCTTCCTTTTCTGTTCCGACGTGGCTTTAACTGTGGCTACTTCAGTGTTGTCAGTTTTTATTGATGCCCCTTTCTGTGGTTTTGTTTGTGTGTGGTTTGGTTTGCTGTAGTTTGTTTTGGCTTTTGTCTCAGTTGAATGCTGCACTCTTTTAAGCATCACATTCTTTTGTACTGGCCTGAAAGCGAAACAAAATAATTTTCAAATTTGAATTTTTCCCATCTTATTAGATGAACGACACATTCCATCTGTTCAATCTCAACACGTGTTTCGTCGTGTCTCTTCGATTTTTTTTTTAACGTTCTAGTTGTACATATTACTATGTGCATCTCTCTCTCTCTCTCTCTCTCTCTCTCTCTCTCTCTCTCTCTCTCTCTCTCTCTCTCTCTCTCTCTCTCTCTCTCTCCAATACATTACCTCCTCTCTCTCTCTCTCTCTCTCTCTCTCTCCTCTCTCTCTCTCTCTCTCTCTCTCTCTCTCTCTCTCTCCTCTCTCTCTCTCTTAATCTCCTCTCTCTTCCTCCGTCTTTCCTTTCCTCCCCCCCCCCCCCCCCCCCCCCCCCCCCCCCCCCCCCCCTTCAATATTGTTTTGTTTGTATGTGATGAAAACACTCGTTCGTGATGTGTCTGTGGTGGGATTCTGAATCGCAGATGACCACACTCGTCTGCATGTATTCTTGCCTAAGGTTTTGCTTTCTCTTGGAGAGTGAGGTTTTACATGCGTCTCTGTTCAACGTCAGACAAGCGTGAACGACTCGTTGAATTGAACAGACAGAA
>JADBJO010023620.1:0-17500 GCA_016801955.1 Conus betulinus
ATTTCAATTTAGTTGATGATTCATACAAATTATTCAGCTGATTTTGCAACCCTACTTGCGTTTCAGATATTAATATAATATCATCTGCAAATAACAAAATAAAAAGTTCGACAAGAGTAGGTGTTAGTTAGTACAGCCCCGTGTGTCTTCCGTTATTAATTATGTCAGCTGCTAATTCATTTATAAACAATGAAAATAAGACAGGACTGCAAACATCTCCTTGTTTTACTCCACGCAGGCAGCAGTTTATGTAATCTGTCATATTTGAACCATTTCTAACCCGCGTCTTTAAGTTAATATACATGCTTTTCACACAATCAAATAATTTACCTCGAATTCCGTTTTTTCTGTAGGATAGGCCATAACAATTTCCTTGAAATAGAATCGAATGCTTTCTCGAAGTCAATGAATGCGACATATAATTTACGATTTCGAGACAGTTGTTTCTGAATAACGGCAAAAAGTGTAAATATATGGTCTATAGTTGAGTAGTCTTTTCTAAAACCAGCTTGATGTTCATCTATGATATTATGCATGCATATTAATCCAAACTTGTAATCTATGATTTATGATATGGCTATAAAGTTTTTTCCGCTGATGTCTGTAAGCGAGATACCTCTATAATTGTTGGGATTGTCTAAATTACCCTTTTTATGTAATGGCTGTATTAAAGATTCTGACCAGTTTTCTGGATAAGTACCTTTATCAAATAGTTCGTTAAACATTTTTTTCAAAAAGTTTTTTATAACGACGTCTGATGCGCACTTAAAAATTTCTCCAATTATATACCGTCAGCCCGGGAGATTTTCCACTTTTCAGATTTTTAATGGCGCTTCTTATTTCTTGATTGGAGATTGGTGCATTTAGTACGTAAAAATCAACTTCTGTGTATTCCGGAGTCATTTGATTATTTACTTCACCAATATCCTCAGTACAGTCCTCGATCTCCAAAATCACGAAAATGGGTTAAACCATTTATCTGTAGATATACTGTTCAATGACTGTATACGTTTCGGTGCTAGTTGGTTCACCTTCTTCCAAAATTCTTCTTGATTATCGATCCTGTCAGGAGTTCGGAAAAAGACTCTAGTTTTTACTTTGTTTCTTTTTCCGCCTAAGTAAATTTTTATATTCTCTTCGAGCCTTACGGTAATTATGCAGATTATCTGATTTCAGCTTTTTTATTGTTCATCATTAGCTGCCCTTCGACATGGGCTGCGAAAGATTCTAAGGAGTTTTCTTACATTTCGTCTTTCGACAAAACATTCATTATCAAACCAACAGTTTTTTTTTCTGATACATGTACCCATCCGCTTATTTACGAGCATACATGAAGCAGCGTCCATCATGCAACCATTAAATTCTTTCAGTGCCTTATTTACATCGACTTCAACAAGTCTAGTTGCCAAATCAATCTTTTCTATTATCATTTCAGACTCAAGAGATCTTAGAAAGATGTCCTTCTTCTGTGGATTCCAAATCAATCTTTTAATGTAACTGTTATTTTCATTTGATATCTCATTATCAAAATCATTTCCATTTGTTACCCCACACAGCGAGAATTCAACAGGCATATGACTTGATTCAATTCTGTCAGCAACAAAAAGTGTACATGTTGGCAAGAGTGTATGATATAATTCTTCTGATAAAATAAAATAGTCAATAACACACTACACCCAAAATCGGATACATATGTATAGCGACCCTGGAGGTCGCCGTTACAAGCGCCATTAAGGATGCAGAGTCCTAAGGTAGAACACATGTTTAATAACATTTTACCAAACATATTCTCTTGTTTGTCTTCTGACTTCCTTGTCATAATATTGACATCATTTTTTGAATCGATGTGAAAAGTAGACAACAACTATCAATTTCATAAGACGTGTCAGAAGTCCGTGCATTCAAATCCCCACATACCATAACATACATATTCTTATCTATCATCATGTCCGTCAGACATTCTTCCACCAGACTTATACCACTATCAATATTATTAATTTGATAGAAAGGACTTCCACTTGGTGGCACATAAGTGCACATGTATAACAGATTTTTGTTTAGTCCCGACATTCTTTGTCAATAATAAAACACAACATATTATCATACTTACATTTTACTTGACGAACAAATGGAATTAGCGTAGTTTTAATTATACAAGAACACCACCTGATCGTCGACCTTTGTTTTGAAAACTTTTGGGCAGGACTACAAAATGCTGTGTGATTTGGAAATTTAAATGCATGGAAGTTATCTACAAAGGTTTCTACTAAATTTACAAAGTGAAAATTAGAAATATAATAAATAAAGTCTGTTTCATCCAGTTTTGACACTAGACCGTCTACATTCCACGTGACAAAAGTGAAATTATTAATCTGTGTGTTAAACATACCTCTTCTCCGTTATCCAAGTGATGCACAGAATCAACATCAACACAAGTTCTGGCACAGCGTGTGCACACTGAATCAACATTAACACAAGTTCTGTCACAGTGTGTGCGCACAAAATTAACACAATCACAAGTTCTGTCACAGTGTGTGCGCACAGAATCAACACAATCACAAGTTCTGTCACAGTGTGTGCGCACAGAATCAACACCATCACAGTTCTGTCACAGTGTGTGCGCACAGAATCAACACCAACACAAGTTCTGTCACAGTGTGTGCGCACAAAATCACACACCAACACAGTTCTGTCACAGTGTGTGCGCACAGAATCAACACCAATCACAAGTTCTGTCACAGTGTGTGCGCACAGAATCAAACCCCCTCCAGCCCAGACCCCACGGGATCTCGGTCCTCCCCCATTTGACACAATTCCCGCACACGCTGCTTCACCACAGCATACCCGTCCGCTGGATCCATCCAAGAAAGCGCAAACGTTCGTCACAGCTTTCTCCTCCTGGGTAGATAGTAGACTTGTTGATTTCATAATTTTGTAAAGTTTCTGTCGGAAGTTTCTCAGCCTTCTGTTGGCCGACACATCACTTTGAGTCTCTTAGGGTGTCGTTCATTTGATCGTAGTACCATCGCTTGCCATCGATCAGGAGGTGGTCGAAAACCATGCTGGCCTTCTTCAGTTTGTCTTCCCTGGCCCTCTTGAGGAACGGCACCAGCTTCTTCCGTACCTCGCGGACTCCTTTAGAGTAGTCTTCGGCGATGAAGATAGTGTTTCCTTCATCCAGATATCTTAATTGTCTCTTGGCTTTCAGTACACGTTCTTTGTCCTTAAAGTTGGTAAATCTCGCCACAATAGGAGCGTTGTCACTTTTCCCGAGTCGGTGAGCTCTGTCCAAAGAAATGTCATCCGTAATCTTCAACTGATCTTTGATTACACTTTGTACCAGGCTTTCACAATCGTCCCAGGTTTCCTTCGACTTTTGCTTTTTAAGGCCAGAGAAAATCGAATTGTTTCTCTTTGACCTTCCTTCTTGATCGTCAAGCTCTTTTTCCACTTGTTCAACTCTATCAGACAGCTCGCGATTAGTTGTTCTCAATTTCTCATTTTCATTTTTCAAAGCTTCAATTTCCTCGCGTTGTTTGGTCACTTCTTCCCTAAGACCGGACACCGCTTCATGAAGATTGTTGAAGTGAGTATTCAGGGTATCCAGCCGTCGTGACAAGCTCTGGTCCATACCTGACAGGGACTGCAGAACGTCATGGATGGAGGGTTCCCGATCGGACCCCGTCCTATCGGTTGAACCTGTTCTGCCGTCCACAGACAGGTTACTGCTTGCTGACTGGAGTCGCGTTTGGCGCATAGTTCCTGTTTCCGTCTTCTTTGAATCTTGACCAGGTCCTGGGTTCAACTCCACATCGCCAGACCTTTGAAGCAGAGTGGCGATCAGAAAGATCAGGGCGAAGGACAGGCGCATACTACGAATTTTCACTGTCTTCAAACACAGCAGTCTACACTGTTGTGCTCGTCTACGCATAAAATTTTGAAAAACGGGCACAAAACCTCCGCAGACGCTCCTGAAATTTAGAGGGCATGCTGGCATGGCTACTCTGCAGTGATTGATTATGAAAATTCTAATGATCGGGGGCAAGAAGACGATTAATTAACAAAAATGAGTTAATATCTGTGGACTGGTTGCTGAAATACACTATGGGAGTGGTTCATATACTGGTGCGTATTACCAGCTCTGCATTGCAAACTCGGTGTTTCTGGTCAGACTAATAATTTCGTTTTCAAGGTTTGTTGTGTAAATTTTTGTTGGGTTTTATTAAGAATTACGACAGTCGTGTCAATGTTGCCTGTGTAGTTAGGAAATATGTACCAGTTATCAGCTTTCCCCCCCTCTCTCGCCCTCCTTTTCCTTCTTATAACTGCTGAAATTGGCGATTTAATTGTTTCAGATTGTCCCAGTACTTCAAAACACGCATTTTTTTTTCAGACAAAGCAGTTTTGTCGCTTTGCGATATAAAGCATAGAACTGAAAGCTTTTTTTCTCATAAAGTAGTTCCCTCATATTCTCCTCTTTATATGTAGACTGAACATAGAGAGTTTTGTTCATCTTCTTATCGGATTTTGTTGTTTGACTTACAGTCAAAAGAAATGTTTTAAAAGTCTATGTAAAATATACCAAACAAAGACAAGCGAACCACAAGACTAAACACGACGCGTTTCAACCTCTTAGGTCTTCTTCAGGCAAGATAAACAACACCCAGGACAACGAACATGAAGAAAGAGCAATCACTCATCTGGGTCAATTGGGCGCAAGATGGGCATTGAATCAAAAAATAATACGCTGAGCTGTAACATCACTGAAACAGATAAACAAGATTTGGGCATGCTGTCAGAATGATGACTGTGTCAATCCACGTCGTGTACTCATAACGTTTTGTTTGTTCACGCAACAGGACAACAACTGGATGAACATCGGTCTCCTCCTCGTCCTTCTGGTTGGCTTCCGCATCATCGCCTTCCTCATCCTCCTCATCCGGCCAAACTTTCCAGAATTAAACTGCCCTCATGGACCCCGTTGAACTGCACGCGTGGATTAAAGTCCTGGAGTGTGAGAGAAGCCTGGTTATTGTGACTTGAACATGGTTTGCCCTGCTTGGGGTTCATTCATTCATTCACGACCAATTTTTGCGTTCTGGTTGGATATAACCTACGTGTTAATTAACAAAATGATGAAAGGTATTGCATGTAATGATAATGGTCTTGTTTAGGTGTCTTTTTTAATGTTCTGAGATTATAGAAGAAATGGTACTTGTGAATCTGTGTTGATGATATTGTCGCAGCTTTTTCGTCTGACACCCATCCTCTTTGAGATGTACATCATTTGAACGCTGTACCGACATCTTTGCATGTCAGGATAGAATGTCTAATCACCGACACTTTAAAATCTCTTTTCAAGTCCCCCCCCCCCCCCACCGCCCCTCCTCTGCCTCCGGTCTTCCATTCCCGTCACCCCCAACCCTATCCCTCCCTTTCTCCCTCCCCTCACCAACTCACCCTCCCCTGAGAGAAGTCTAACTTTACGTGGATGATGTAAAATGTACTGCTTGGGAATTTCTGATCGGACATTTCTCCGAAAATGAAATGGAGGACTCCTGATTGAAGCCATCCAGAAAATTCTAACAGGACGTTTCATCTGATGGATTTGAAACTTCCGGGCATTTTAAGTTTAATTATGGCATATTGTACAGATTCAGTTTCAACTCGATGCAGTTCGATAAATCATACACGGAATTTTCCTTGTGTGGATGCACAATTTCAGGCAAATGGAAGATGGATCATGACATTACAAACATAGTTGCATCCAGTCCATCTCCGAAAAGCATCCCCCTTGAGACCAGAGTACTGTTCGTTTTGGACTGACGTTGTGGTGAAAATATTGCTTCCAGCATCCGGTGCCATAGTGTGTGGTTAATGTGACATGGTCTTCAGCGTGTCTGGGAGAATGGACACGGTATATGCATATACGTGAAGGCTCGATATTCCCATTGATGGAACAGTCGATTGCCTTGTCAGTGAACTGATCGGTTAGTCCGGGCAGTATCCATATGTGAATAGGAAACACGTTCAGTCGATCGCTTGTATGACTGGTCAGTTGGTTGCTTGCTTGATTGAAATATCTGTTTTCTTAAACGGCACTGGTCGTTTGTACTTACCCTGTCTGAAGTGTTTGTGTTTGTGACTACACAGTTTCATGTTTTTTTTTTATCTATTTTGTGACCAGATTTCTTCTTCCATATCAGCGTGGTGCCCGCCATGCTACAGTCATCGGTACTGGTTGATTTGATGTGATAAGACTTGATTGCTGCATAAGCGTTGACGCTACAGCGGATCTGATTTCAGCTTATATACATAATCATTGTTTATACACTTGAACATTCCCGATATCGCTTGTGGTAATAAGCATGTTCATATGCGGGTCATGTCGTCGAGACTGTGTGAAAGAGATGATGAAAACAATGTGCAAAAGACGATGAAACTCATGTGAAAGAGATAATGAAACTTATGTCAAAGAGATGATGAAACCGATGTCAAAGAGATGATGGAAACGATGTGAAAGAGATTTAAAATTGATACGAGGAGATGATAACAATGATGTGAAAGTGATAATGGAAACTAAATCTATGGGCATTCATGAGTAAAAGTTTCTTTTTATGTCCATATTGTATTTTACCTTGTGAATATGGTATACTATTCAGAATTGTTTCAAAAAATTAGTGACCCTAACGTCACAGCACTTCCGTGTGTGTGTGTGTGTGTGTGTGTGTGTGTGTGTGTGTGTGTGTGTGTGTGTGTGTGTGTGTGTGTGTGTGTGTGTGTGTGTTGTTGTTGTTGTTGTTGTTGTTGTTGTTGTTGTTGTTGTTGTTGTTGTTGTTGTTGTTGTTGTTGTTGTGTTGTTGTTGCTGTTGTTGTTGTTGTGGTGGTGGTGGTGGTGGTGTTTTTGTTGTTGTTGTCGCTGTTGTCGTTTTATGCTGTTGAATGAGTCGGTACTTGTGTGTTTCAGTACTCATAGCCCCGAAAGAAAGACTCTGGTGTTCATGAAGAGAGATTTATTCAGCTAAAGGTGTTGTTCAAACAGTGGATAGATGAAGAAGTGTGGTACAAACAAATGATGTTATTTTGTTTTCATTTTCATTTTATGAATATAGTAACAGCTTGCATACATTTGGTTACAATTTCATGATACAAATAAGATACCAGATCATCAAAATTGTTGTCATTTATATGATGTACATAAGGGACCAGATTATGTAAATTTGCTTTCAGTTTCGTCATAGAAATAAAGTAGCATTGCAACAGTGATTTAGGATTTGTATGTTAACACGTTTATTTTGGAAAAAAGACAGCTTTACAAGAGAAGAGCATCTCTCTCTCTCTCTCTCTCTTTCTCTCTCTGTGCCTACGAACATGTGTGTGTGTGTGTGTGTGTGTGTGTGTGTGTGTGTGTGTGTGTGTGTGTGTGTGTGTGTGTGTGGTTTTTTCCCTTTGTCTTTATTCATTCATTCATTTAGTACTATTATCATCTCTCTCTCTCTCTCTCTATCTCTCTCTCTCGCTCTCTCTCTCTCTCTCTCTCTCTGTGTATGTGTGTGTGCAGATTTGTTTATTTTGGAATGTGCGTGTGTGAAGCTCCAACAGAGTGTGAATTTTTTAATGATCGCAGCACGTCAAAAGCGGGGTAAACGTCATCAGTTGATCCCTTCATTGTAACTCCCCCCCCCACCCCCACCTCCACCCACCCTCTCTCTCTCCCTCCCTCCTTCTCTCTGTCTTCCCCCCTCTCTCTCTCTCTCTCTCTTGCCATAAGATCGTGACAACCATAAAACCCTGACGGCAGCTGATTTCTGCGATGAACATAGACTACATAGGATCACATTCTCACCTCACAGCCACTTGACAGAGCATTCTTCAAGACACTCAAGGATGCCCGCAAATTCTCAAGGGACAGCCGGACACTCACCCAGCCTGGCAGGCCGGTTACTGTCCGTACAGCTGCCGTTCTCTCTGGTCAAGCTTTTTTTTTTTCTTTTAATTTATGTGGCCTTTTAATACCATGTCTTCACATACGATGAATCGCAGAAAGTCTTGTCGCTGAAGAAGAGGAACCCTCAGCTCGTTTTGTTTTTCATCATCTGAAGATCGTCCTTCAAACTGAAGTTCTTACTGGCAGATCATTTATCTATTGAACGTTCTTTGTTTGAAGATTCTACTCCACACATTCCATCGGATCATTAATTAGTTCTAGCTTTAACGTCTGATGATTGTCTTCCGAAAGAAGGTTCCAGCAGAGGTGGCATTTGACCGAGCCTTCTGTTTTAAGGACTTATTCATGAAAACCCGCACCGTTCATGTTCTTAACCAAGGCTATCACCTGAAGTTTTTCAGTGTTGGTTACCTGCCTTAGGAAGAAGAAAGAAAAGTATTTAAGGAAACGCTTACAGAAACTGGCTTTCTTGCTAACCTTCTCCATCTCACATGTCTTTCATTGCATAGAAACCGGCTTTCTGCCAATCTTCTCCATATGACATGTCTTTTTCATTGCATAGAAACCGGCTTACTGCACAGAAACCGGCTTACTGCCAACCTTCTGCATCTGACATGTCTTTTTTCACTGCACACAAACCGGCTTACTGCACAGAAACCAGCTTTCTTGTCAACCTTCTCTACATCCGACATGTCTTTTTCACTGCACAGAAACCGGCTTACTGCCAACCTTTACATCTGACATGTCTTTTTCATTGCATAGAAACCGGTTTTCTACGAATCTTCATCTGACTTATCTTTTCAATGCAGAGAAACCATTTTTTCTTGTCAACCTTCTACATCTGACATGTCTTTTCACTGCAGAGAATCCAGTTTTTCTTTTCAATCTTCTACATCTGACATGTCTTTTCACTGTAGAGAAACCAGCTTTCTTGTCAACCTTCTACATCTGACATGTCTTTTCACTGCACAGAAACCAGTTTTCTTGTCAATCTTCTACTTCTGACATGTCTTTTCACTGCAGAGAAACCAGTTTTTCTTGTCAACCTTCTACATCTGACATGTCTTTTCACTGCAGAGAAATCAGCTTTCTTGTCAATCTTCTACATCTGACATGTCTTTTCACTGCAGAGAAACCAGTTTCTTGTCAACCTTCTATATCTGACATGTCATTTTCACTGCACAGAAACCAGCTTTCTTGTCAACCTTCTACATCTGACATGTCTTTTTCACTGCACAGAAACCGGTTTACTGTCAACCTTCTACATCTGACATGTCTTTTTCATTGCTCAGAAACCAGCTTTCTTGTCAACCTTCTAAATCTGACGTCTTTTTCACTGCACAAAAACCGGTTTACTGTCAACCTTCTACAGCCGACATGTCCTTTTTCATTGTACAGAAACCAACGTACTTGTCAACCTTCTACATCTGACGTGTCCTTTTCACATTACCTTACCTTATCTCACTGCAGAGAAACCAACTTTCTTGTCAACCTTCTACATCTGACATGTCTTTTTCACATTACCTTACCTTATCACACTGCAAAGAAACCAGTTTTCTTGTCAACCTTCTACATCTGACATGTCTTTTCAACTGCCGATAAACCGGCTTATTTCCAACCTTCTACATCTGACATGTCTTTTTCATTGCACAGAAACCGGCTTACTGTCAACCTTCTACATCTGACATGTCTCTTTTCACTGCACAGAAACCAGCTTTCTTGTCAACCTTCTACATCTTTCAGAACAAGCCGAATTGTAGCCCGCTTTACACAGGGGCCAACTCAGGATGCGTGGAGTCTGATCTGCTACACCGTGTAACAGGTTAATAATACCCGGGTGTAAAGTAACCTAAGCTCCACCCCCCCCCCCCCCCCCCCCCCCCCCCCCCCCTCAGGGGTTGAAACCAGCTTAGACCATGTTATATATATCCTCCAGGCCGGAATATACCCCCTTTGTACTCTTCGCTCATCTGGCCGGTCTGTATTACATTTACATTGCAAGTGCGGGTTCCACATGGGCTTACCCTTTCTCTGCTTGAGTACGAGTGATGTTTCAATGTTCATGATATCAAAGAGACCAGTGACCATAATCAACGTAAGTTCTCAGCTGAGTGTCATGCCGCTTCAGTGAGCTGAGGCAGAATTTCAGTCTTGAACAGTCACTACATTACTCATTGATACACATTTGGTTAAGTCTTCGCCAGATTGCTGTCCGCAGAGCGGACATGAATGACGTGCTCTACGAACTTCTTATTTTTCACAGCTCAGAAATGGAGCAGTGGAGAGAGGCAATGCCCACAAGACAGTGACGTGTTGTTTGATGTCAGCTCCTTTTATTTTCAGATTTTGCCTTCTTCTAATTGCAAGTATCTCTACTGCTTTTACAAAAAGTAAGGACCTTTGAATGGTCATTCTTCATGGAGCTCTTTCTGTTGGAAACAATATGACATCCTTCTGTCACTGTAAATATAGCTTTTGTGTTTTCTGTGTCACCACTCTTGTGCTGGAGGGGGTGGTTAGAGTGAAAATTCTGAAATTGGTCAGTGTGGGTGGGTTTCCTATAGACGGTGGTCTCCACCCTGTCGTCATGGTTTGGGTGATGAGAGTGTCCAGGAATGGGATCTTCCCTTCTGCTTCAGTTTCCGAGGTGAATTGGATACTGTCGTCGATGGAATTCAGGTGAGTGGTGAAGCTGTCAACCTCTGTCACATGTATGCGGGTCATGGTGTCATCCACATAGCAGTACCACATGCTGGGAGGGTTGGCAGTGGTCTCAAGGGCTACTTTTTCAAATGTTCCATGTACAGGTTGGCTACCACTGGAGATACAGGCGAACCCATGCCAGCTCCTTGTTTCTGCTGGTAGACCTCATGGTTGAACGAAAAGTAGGTGCTAGTAAGGCATAGTTCCAACAGTTCTAGCACCTGTTCTGTAGTCAGTTCACACTGGTGACGAAGGTGGTAGTCTTCCCCCGAATGACTTGGGAAGTGGGCGAGGTGATATACGTTAGAATTTGTCAAATACGTTGAAGATCATGTTACACCCTTTATAACACAGCTGTTCATCAAGTTATATGATGCAAGCCACTTGCCCATGAGTTGGTGTCAGTCAGTTATAGTTCTTATCTTTAAAAGCGTGACGAAACAAATCCTGATCACTGTATAGGTATAGTATAGTACTACTTAGTAATGTAGCCATTTTGAATTTTTTTTAAATGTAACTGGGCGGTAAAAGAAAGGAAATTCAGCAAGGAACAAGCAGATTTCTGGAGAACCTATTCGACCATTTATCATATTTTTCACCATGACATCAGTGCTAAGAAGTAAATCGACAGTGAGTGAGAAGGAAAAGTGTATGATGCGTTTATAGCCTACCGCAAAGCTTTTGACACAGTAGATAGAAACACACTTTGGAAGATGTTGAAAATGCAGAAAATCAACTAAATTCAACATTCTTAAGTTAGGTACAGCTCTCTAAACGTATGCGTGAGATGGGGCGGACATGTAACTGATTCTTTTTTTTTAATTGCCCTCAAGGGGAAAGACAAGGCATAAAACTACTGACTCTAACAAAATAAAGTCTTCAGTGTTTGCTGCTGATATTGCTCTACTTGCATCCACCCCAGGAGGTCTACAAAACCAGCTTGATAATCTAGAAAAAGCCTCGAAAACTTTGAGCCTTACGGTAAATTTGGACAAAACTAAGATTATTTTCTAGAAAAGGGAGGTTTTGCTTCTGCCAGAGAAAAATGGACGTACGATAGGAAAGTCACAGAAGTAGTTAATAAGTATAAATATTGGGGATTTGCTCTCACGACAAAATTGCCAGAGTCTTGCACCTTTGAAGAATTCGCAAGCGAAGCAACATGCAAAATTTTTGCTATCTTGAAAAAATGTGGGCACTTGGCAATCTAAAAAACAAAAGTTTTTTTTTTTTTTTTCAACTTTCTGACGCACAAGTGAAACAGATGTTTTTTTTTTTTCCGTGCAGCAGAGATTTTGAGTACGATTAAGCTAGACACATTCGAATCAGCTCATTTATTTGTATGTGAAAGACTGCTTAATGTTTCAAACAAAGTTGTGGTATACTTCTAAATGTAATTTTACTGACTTTCGGACATTCATCCCCTCCGTTTCAATAGGCCTATATGCTTGTCAGTTTGCTTTTCGCCAGTTCACGATTAACAACCTGCTCATTCATGTAGCTGTTCGACTATTTGCACTTTTGTTATTCATTTACACACTTTGCTGATGTACATTGATTTCTTTTCTTTAAACCGTACATTTATCCGTGTTTCTGATAATTACTAAGCCCGTTCCCTCGCCTACGGCGCCCCCACCCCTCCCTTCCCCATCATCCATTTTTTGTATGAGCAGGTGGCCTCCACAATTAACCTCTCTCTCTCTCTCTCTCTCTCTCTCAGAGTGTGTTGTCATTTTATTGTATCTCCTTTGAGAGTTTAGGCACGTGCATATTTTAACTTTACTTTTTTAGATCTGAAACCGAGTCGCTCATTTTTAGAAAAAAGATATCTTGTTTTGCTTGACTGTCAATGCAAACTGTGTCGTGAAAATGCGAAAATGCGAGAATGTTTCTGAGGTTTTTCTCATCGTGTTGGACAGAGAGATCGACCGATTTAGATCTGGTACTCACCACACTAAGAGAAGTAGTTCCAGGACAGGCTTCTCGATCCAGATTTGATTTTTGCTTTTCAATTTTTAACAAAAAGTTCTGATGTCATGTATATCCCGAGGCACATTGTTCAGACATATACTTTCTCTGAGTTCTGATGAAAAACACACAGCATGTAGTCGGGTAGGTTGGTTTTTGACCAAGAGACTAGTTTCGAACATTCAGTGTATTTAAGAAAATTGTCGTTGGTGGATGAATATTTTGCACTAGAACTCTGATCGCGCTTTTTGGCGTGACTGGAATCACACAAATCAGGCACAGGGGCAAGCTGATTTCGAAACAAGATCATAGTTGATAACTTAGGAACGGCATTACCCAGCTTTTTGGAGCTTTGTGAGCTCCGGAGTCTCCCCATGACCCTCTTCTGGTGGCAGCAGTTAAAGAGAGGTGTCTTCAGTCGCCATGTTGCTGACGTGTCGTCAAGACAAAATCCAGCAAGCCAGAACCCTGTCCATCATTCTACACAAACAACTGTTGAAACACCTACCTCTCAATTCAAAATCGCAGCGACTTCTTCAGCTGATGGCAAAATAAAGAGACCGAGTTACTCAGACGTTCTAAAAAATGGAAAAAGTTCGTTGTGTGGAACACTCTGACGGAAAACAAAGTGATGTAAAACTGGATGACGAAAGTAACACGCCGGTTGAAAAAGAACTATCTATTCCCAGAGGAAACAGTATTGAGACAAAAAAAAAAAAAAAAGAAAGAAGAAAGTGCCCTCAAAATGATTAAATCCAACATCAGGGACATCCAACACACGCATCAGAGCACAAACTGGCAGCAAACAGGAGCAAACAAGTCAAAACACACCTAAACCTGACAGCACATCAGATCTACCCCAGGTTCTAGTGTTGCATGACTCTGTATTGAATGGAGTTTCCGGAGATCGTTTAGGATATGCCTACGGTCTTGTTGTCAGGAACCAGAAGATTTACACTATCAGAGAATGCCAAGATCTGCTCTTTGACAATACTCTCCCAGATTATGATGTTGTTGTACTCCATGTGGGTTTAAATGACCTTAAAACATCAAGAGATCCAAAAGCTACCTCAAACATATTCATCAGCCTGGTGAAAACCACCGAAAGAAACATCCTGAAATGCGCATTGTCGTTAGCAAGGTAGCACCAACATGTCTCTCAGATCTCAACAACAAACGTGAAGTTTTTAATGCTGCAAATCTTTCAAGTCTTCACAATGTCAAAAATGTCAAAAATGTCTCCTTTGTGTCTCACGAAAACATCAACAGCAAGAGACAATACATGCGGGATAACATTCATCCCTCCACAAGAGGCTCGAGCGTTTTTGCCGGCAACGTTGGCCGCCATCTGCATTACCTGTTCTGGATGAAACAAAGGCGGCATAATCAGAACATCCCAAGAGAACGCCATCAGGACGGCAGACTGAGACCTCGGTACAATCACACATGGACCACTTTCTGCCCATTTCGATTGGTTCCCGTGATCGTCTTCTACCAGCTGAATGATAGTATCTCTCCAATTCGCCATTACTGTAACCACTCTATAAATGTTAATTAAATCTCGTGTTTTTTTTTTTTTTTTTTTTTTTTTTTCTTTTTTTTCTTTTGTTTTTTTTTTTCCATTGTTGTGCTTGTAGTCTGTTTCAAAGTTTTAACTGGTATTTATCGAGACTTCTTTTCATTTTATTTTATTTTTTTTTATTATTTTTTTTTTTCCTTCAGCTTTTGAATTTCATCTGTATCAATGACTAACAAATCAAAAATAGACATTTTACAATGGAACTGTAGATCAGTGTCAACCAATATCGCGAACTTTCAAGAACACATAGAAAATAACTCCTATGCAGTGCTTATTCTTCAGTCAGTCACTAAATGTGTCCAAGATGAACTTACCACGTCTCGCTCATTTCTTCTACCCTCCAGTGTATCATCTCTCTGACGAAACAGGAAAAGTGAACTGTGCCATCTATATACATGAAAAGCTATCTTACCATCCAATTTCAACGCCAGTACCATCGACTGCGCCAGATATCCACTCTTGTGCAGCTTGTGTCAAATTTGATAACTCATTAATTTTAAATATTCTTTCTGTTTATCTCCCTAAAGGTATTGATGATTGTAACAGTGACTGGCTACGTACCCTAGGTACCCAAAATGAAAAGTGGCCAGTAGCCAGTGACTTTAATGAACACGCCCCATTTTGGGAAAGTGGCTGCGCTAAGGTCAGCTCCAATCTCTAGTGGAGAATATTTCGGACCCGGCACTCTTTCTTCTGATGAACCATAACTAGATTGCCTGATGTTCCTAGCCACAAACGATCTGCTATTGACCTGTCTGTGATTTCGCCATCACTAGCGACTAGCTGTACTTGGCAAGCTCATAATAACACATTAGGTAGCGATCAGCTCCCAATTACCATTTCCTTGAGAGGATTTACAATTTTGCATGATGATACAAGGGATAAAATCCCAAGATTTAATTATAAACGAGCTGACTGGGATAAATTCAAGTCCATTTTAATGTCCCTTAAATGTTGCCATGTTGGAGAACCCAGATATTGATAAATGTATTGTAACTTTTCTGAATCGGTCTTGAAAGCTGCGACCGAGGCAATTCCAAACTGTAGTCAGACAAAATCCTCTAAACATGCTGGCAAGGTCTGCTGGACGGAATCCTGCAAAGATGCTGTTAATAAAAAGAAATCAAAGTTCAAAATACACGCAAAAGACAAAAAGTAGATGACTTACTCCCCATGAAACGGGCAAAAAAATGAAAGTACTAGGATTATAGAGAAAGCCAAAAGCGATTACTGGTCATCATTTTGTGTAAATGAAGTTAATGATAACAAAGATTTTACAAAGGTATGGACAAAGATACACGAAATGAAACATGGAATACATTTACCCGCTTATCCAATCACTGTAGGGCATGAACAATTTCCTACATCAGCTCAAAAAGTTGAACTGTTTGTTGATTTTTTTTGTGCAAAAAATAGTTCCAAAATTAGTCTCTCAGAGAAGTGCAGAACTTTGAGGGAAGACCAGTCAAATAACCATATCTATTCTGACCCAGAAGATAACAACGAACATTATCTAAATGCAGAAATAATACTAGAAGAATTAAGAAATGCTATATCGTTATTGCCAACAAAGAAAACTTCAGCTGGTTTAGATGCAGTCTCAAACGAAATGTTAAGGAACCTTCCAATCAATTTTACAACATTTCTGTATGCCATTATGAAAAAATGTTGGATAGATGGGAAGACCCCATCTGTTTTGAAAGATTCTGTCCTTGTGCCCATTCTCAAGCAGGGCAAACTTAACTCTGATATTAATAGTTATCGTCCTATCGCTCTCACCTCTCATACTGGTAAGCTAATGGGAAAAAAATGTATTAAATAGACTTACTTATCATTGTGAAAAAAAACGGACATATTCCTACTGCTAAGGCTGGGTTTAGAAAAGGCCGATCGACTGCTGATCACTTTGTAAAGCTTACAACTCAGGTAAAACGTCAATTTGCCCGGAGAAAAAAATGTACTTGCAACTTTTTTCGATGTCAAAAAGGCGTATGATCAAGTCTGGCATGAGCGACTTGTACATAAACTTAAAATGATAGGTCTCTCTGGTCACTTATGATGATTCAAAGAATTTCTGGCTAACAGAACAATTCAAACAAAAATAGGAAATACATATTCTAGCAAGAGATTTGTGGAGATGGGCATCCCTCAGGGTTCTGTACTGCCCCTTTGCTTTTTTTAATATCCTAACGCACGATCTCACAAAAAAGTTTTTTAAAAATTCCAGTTTAGTTCAATATGCTGATGATATATGTATCTGGATGAATGTACTTTAAAAGAGAACACACTTTTAAGATCAATTACAAACATGAAAAAATTATATCTTAGAGACTTAGACAGTATCGCTAGATTGATGTATGAGAATGGGTTATGTCTGTCTGCTGAGAAATCTCACATGATGCTTTTTGACGCTGGTGGTAGTTTTCATGATCTCCCTACTTTTAAGATGGATGGCACTGTACTTACCTACACATCTTGCATAAAGTTTTTAGGTGTATATCTTACTTCAAAATTATCATGGAACACACATATTGAATATATCATAACTCAAGCAGCAAGAAAGCTCTTAATCTTAAAGTTGTGAGCTACCAGAGCTGGGGACAGGATACGTGCACTTTAATTCATTTATCAAACTCTCTGGTCAGGACAAGGATTTCATATGCACAGGAAGTATATTTTTCAGCTCCTAAGTATCTCTTTAAAAAGTTACAAAGCACAGATTGCAAGGCATACAGATAGCCCTGGGAGTTCCCCTTTACGCTTCCATTTTAGGGACATATCATGAAGCTGGCGTTTTGCCCCTGGATGCTTATCGAAAATTAGCTTGTGCTAAATACATTCTAAGATGTTCTTTTGTTCAGAACTCAAATGAGGATGAACTTGACATGCGATCTGATTTAGATTTTCCAAAACGCGCAAAAACAATACGATCAAATAAAACCATCCTTACGTACTCCTCAAACCTGTTGAAATCTGCCCAAGTTGATCACAAAACCATTGCCCACATTATCCCCTGAGTCCCATTCCTAATTGGGAACCATCCCGGCAAGGTTTGATTATAAATACACTGATTTGCAAAAGAATGTTAATAATAACGTCTTAGGTGCTATAGCCAAGTCACATATTGACGACAGTAATCCTAATCACTTAAAAGTTTATACAGACGGATCCCTATGAAAATGGCAATGCTGGTTCCGGCTTTGTTAATCCTGCTTTGAAAGCAGATAAATCTTTTCATCTTGGAAAGGGGTTTTCTGTCTTTACGGCTGAACTGATAGCAATTCTAATGGCTCTGCATTATA
>JADBJO010023620.1:25000-26297 GCA_016801955.1 Conus betulinus
ATCTTGTGTGAACTTTTCTCATCTGCTTAAATGTCTGTCCATTTCGATTAATAGATATATTGTTGAAACACAGCACATAGATCAGAACCATGTATACTAGTGCATACAACATTACAAGCCAACTGGTCACTTTCTTGATCATCACATCACCGGCCATTCTAGCCATGTACAAAATGATCAGTCTGTTCCGCAATGTCTGAAACATGTCATTGCCAAAGTATACAAAACCATGTTCCTACAATGTTAATAGAAGTTTGAAACTCATCTGATTTTTTCCTCTTGCATCCAGATCACATAACATAGACCATCTTGCCTCAGACTTTGCCTCAGAATTCAGACATAATGGATAACTATTTACCCAAGATAAAAAATTGTTAGGCGTTCGCATGCGCACCTTAAGACTCCTTTTCAACGCAGATAAATGAACATTTTCACAACAAGCAGCAGGATCGTAAAGGCCCCAAACTTCAGCACCATAGTATGCGACTGGATGTACCTGAGAGTTCACTTTCATGCACAGTTTCAAAGCTTGTTTTTCAAAATTTAATATCTGACTTTCTGCATAGTTATGCATGCTCAGCTCGACTTGCAAAATTATTGCTTGGGTTTGTTGGATTTTTTTTTTCTAAATATTTATGGACGGTCATTACAAACATAAACATTCCACTGTAAGTCCTCCTGTCCCTAAGTCATAGATAAACAACCCTTCTAAACATAATTATGTTGCTTTTTTGACATGCTTGCTTTTCATATGTTGAAGGGAGGTTGCAGATCGCAAGAAAATATATTCTAGTTGAGTTTACAAGCCTGTTATACTTTCAGACATTAAAACAACATGGCCTTCCAAGAGAAAAATAAATAGACAGAATATCTTAAGTCAACTATGCTCCATGTTTTCCACTGTGTGAGAGAGAGAGGGAGAGAGAGAGAGGGGGGTGGGGGTGGGGAGAGAGAGAGAGAGAGAGAGAGAGAGAGAGAGAGAGAGCGAATTGAGTGAACGAATCATTCACAGAGGACAAAAGAATAAGCATAACTATATCCAGCCTTCCAGGGCGAGCAAGCGAGCGAACGAGAGAGAGAGAGAGAACGAATGAGCGAACGAACTTATTCACAGTGGACAGAGGAGTAAGCATAACTACACCCAGCCTCCAGGGCCGAAAGAGAGAGAGAGAGGGAGAGGGCAATGTACGATTTAGTGCCTATCATATGACAAGGATCGAAATCTAAGACTGCCATTAACTGCGTTGCCACTATAGGAAAACAGCAGACATTTTGATATCGGAGATCAGAAAAAAAA